>CAKAOH010015061.1:0-11244 GCA_916701665.1 Sebastiscus tertius | reverse complement strand
ACCATCTTTTCTAACCCACTGCATTATCTGACACACATTAAGATCACATACAGAAACCGTGAATTAGTTAAACATAAACATACAGCTTCAGATAATCTCAACCCCACATCAACCCCCTCTCTGTGTCCTTCCTGAGCACATGTGTTCCGAAGAACAAAGAGGTCATGTGATGATATGCTGGCGGCCATCTTTGATTCCGCCATCTTTGTAGTTTTACAGTGCTCGTCCCCTTTTGTCTGTAGGCAGACATCTTGAGACAAGAAGCCATCTTGTGTCTCTCCCTCTCTCTCTCTCTCTCTCACACACACACACACACACACACACACATGCTTACACACTTTGTTTGGTTTGTTTAGTTTAGTTATTTAGTTAGATTAATATTGTGTTTTAAACCTTTATTATCTTGTAAATAAAAGTTTGTGGAATATACAAGCTGGTCTCTTTAATGTTGTACAAGAGTGAATAATGCCAACCTCTGCTATGTCAAGAACTCCGATATCCTTCAACCTTTACTATCTATTTTGGTTATAGTTATTAATTTAATTATTAATCAACGTTTCAAATTGATAGTTTAGCATATAGAATGAGACTATATTAACGTTTTGGTCATTGGTCCCTGATTCCAGGGTGGTGCCCCGTTTATTATTAATGTTTATTGATAATCTTTATTAATAATAAGAATTCTATTATTAGTTATTAATTAATTTGCTAATAACCAAACCTGTTACAGCCAAATCCCTACACTTATAATAAAGTACACTTTTTTATAAACACACTAAAATACCACTGTAAGTATTGCAGAATTAGTATATTTATTTTTAGTAGATTGAAGTTGAAGTTAATGACATCTATTTTGAAGTACACTTTTTAAAAGTGCATGTTAAATATACTTTAAATTAAGCACAAAAAGTACAAGTACACTTGTAATAGCTTTAACAGTGTACTACTCTATGACCTGGGTAAATGAATAGCCTGCAGTCAGTGACCGAGCAGCCGATGAACCTGTTCGACTGATTCTTCAGAGCGAGCAGCTGCTTCAACATTTCTGTTCAGTAGAAACCTCAGTAGAATCTCACCATGGCGGAGAGGAGAGCAGCGGTGAAGGCAACAGCAGAGCCCGACTTCCTGCAGTTTAATGATCTGGCCTGTGAGGCGGTCGGTGGGAAGGTGAGTCACTGTAACATACAACCAGAAATACATTCAGATATATTCATTAACTAATGCACACATAATAATGAGGTAAACAACAACCAGCACCTAAAGACATTTAATCCAGAATTGTGCACAGATATTTTAATAATGTAAAACATAATGTCATGCTGCTGTTTGTCTGATTCTATGTGACATTAGATAGTTAATACTGATGCATCAGTAGCTGCTGGAGCTCGTTTAATATCCAGTTAGTTTAGTCCAGTGGTTCCCAACCTAGAGGTCAGCCTGCTTCATGTTTCTAGTGTTTGTGCTAAGCTCAGCTAACCGGCTGTACTTACATACTTACCGTGCAGACATGAGAGTGAATAGACTCCTTTTCTGTTAGTAAACACGGTGAGGTCTTTTGGGGGCGGAGCGTTAAGTGGAGGCAGAATTATTCTCTGAACACGTTCGTTAAAGGGACTATTTTGTAACTTTCAGAAATGCTTGTTAACAGCGACACCTGTGGCGTATAAATCTTTGGGTGCCTATAGTTAACTATCCTTCAGTAAAGTCAGTCAAAGAGAGAGTCGGACAATATCGGCGAAGCGTTTCAGAGATGGAGAGAAAAGATTGCTAATAGTTAATGGCTCACGGCTGCGGTTAGCAGAAGACTAAATATTAACAACATTTACTCTCCATCCCTGAAACGTTTTTCTGATATTGTAGCTCCCTAGAGCCTCGAATCACAGTTTGTCATCTCTAATGTCTGTGATATCTGGATTCTGGCAGCCAACAACAGCAAGATGACATTTTAGATGTGTATCTCTAGCCCACTGCTAGTGTTAGCCTCCAGTCTTTCCTTTGTTTTGCCTCCAGCTAACACCGTGATGTCATCATGACGTCGACACAAAAAGGGTATATATTCTATCATGGTGAACTATTCCTTAAAAATATAGATTAGAGCAGCTTTAACTTTACATTGGGATGATGTATTGTCCATATTTTCAGGTCTTGTGTTTTGTTTTTTGTTGTTTCTATCAGGTTATTTTTGCTACAGACGAGTGGTTCGCTCCTGCTGCCAACCTGCTGAAGGTAATGATCCACCTTCAGGACAACACACAACGACGTTTGAGTTGATGTTACGCAGTTGTTTCACTCTCTTGTTCAACAACATGTTAGTCCGTCTCTCAACACTGACTTCCTGTCTGTGTCTCTCAGCTCCAAGCCCATTGGTTCCTACTGAGAACGTTAAAGACAAGTATAGTTTCATCAGTAATCTCATAGTTATTATCAAACAAACAGGAGGAAATACTGACTTTGTTGGGGACTACTTTCAGCGGCGGATTAATCAACATTTGGTGCTCTAGTGAGTATATGGTGGGAGAAGGATAGGGTACTTGTTCGTTAACTGAACAGCAGCTGGTTTGTCCTTGTTAGTCCTGTAAATATTGAGTGTCCTCCAACATGTAATGACTGTATGTTCGTACAGAGAGAGCCGCCACAGTTCATCGCCTCTGCCTTCACTGAGTTTGGAAAGTGGATGGACGGATGGGAGACGAGGAGAAAGAGAATAACGGGTAAGTCTCAGAAACAAACTCTCCTGTTCAGTTAAATTCACCCAGAATACAGTGTGTTGTTTTCCTTTTTTTATACTTTCAGTTTGGACATATGTGAATACACAAAGTGAATTATGTTCAAACTGTAGCGTGCTCACAGTTTGTACAAACGGTATAATTTAAACTAGCTCTGCTCGCCACAATAAATGTCAAAATAAACGTACATTTACATGAATCTCACTTTAATAATGCCAAAAAACCCTTAAAATAATTTAAGTGAGCCGTTAATGGAAGATGAAAAAACATTAATTTAACACTGTTTTTCCACAAAAACCTATGACAAATCTTTTCTGATTACTTACTTTTTAATATAAATATATAGGGGATTTTAAAGACTGATGTCAATATATGGAGTGATATTAATAATAATAACAATAACTTTTATTTGCTGAGCACTTTTTAATCCATAAGCACAAAGCAATGAAAACAAATAGCTCTCGCAAAAACGAGAAAACGGCCATTTTTTCGTTTTTGGTTTAAAACGAAAAAATAAAAAAGCGTTTTTTCGTTCTTGAATTCAAAAGGAATAACGGATTATCCGATGATACCCAGACCAATTTTCCTGTATTTGGCAGGTGGCGGTTGCTAATTTCAGACCCTGCCTATAAGTATATGTGAATAATAAGTACAATATACAATACGCAATAATATAATACGGTATACAATGGCGCAGCATTTAGTCTATAATATATGTGCAATATACATAATATAGACACTATACAATAATAATACAGTACTAAACTAAGTATATATCATAGAAATAAAAGAGAAAACTATGATATATTATTACATAAAAACATGATAATAATAAAGTAGTAATAACGTATTGTTATATATTTCTCTCTGCGGAGCCCCGTCACTTCACAAGACACGGGAAACCTCTGCTGGTCTGGAGGAGCTGCAGCAGTTATTTCTGCACAAACGTCCACTGAACATTCACTAGATATTCTCAGAGCTACTAACTCTTCTGCAGCGTGGAGTGAGCAGTGTGCACGTGAGGTGGAGCGAGCTGAGTGAAGGCAAGCAGGCAGAGGAGCAGAGTACAGCAGAGACTCCGGTCCTGGAGACCAAAGCTACGGTCTCCCCCGCATCCTCGGACCGTTGTCAACACTGTTTTGCAAGACGCCTTCACTAGATATAACTTTGAGGTTTTGGTGCTTCCGTGTAGTTTGTGTTGGAGTCTGAGTCTGAACAGCGTAGCCACACACGAGCACACATATGCGAGCGCGCATGGGACACCAACCCGGGTGATTTATACACATAATACTCCTGACTAAGACCCTTACATTTAGAGACCCAGATAGGTTTACAGTGTAAAAATCAACTGGTCAGAGCCCTCTGGGGACAAACTGTGTAATGGAGATGTGAGCAAATATATCTGCAATAAACTAATATTGATCAATTTATGAAGAAGCAGAAAAACTACCTGGATGTCAAGAGTTCATTAAGAGGCTCTTTTATATTAAATGTAACCTGACCTACAGCATCTAATGAATCTTTGGGCATATGCATTTATTTATCTGTTTAATTTTGAGGTCAACACAACAAAAACAAACTTTTTCACTTTTTCTATGTAACTTTCTGTGAAGGTCATGACTGGTGCATCATCCAGCTGGGAGTACCGGGGCTGATCTATGGCTTCGACGTCGACACGTCCTTCTTCACTGGAAACCACTCGCCCTACGTCTCCATCCAGGCCGGCTGTCTGGGTACAAACTGTTACTGATACTCAAACATCTCCTAAAGTATGACACGACGATACTCATGAGTCATGTGACTCACAGGACTAACGATACTAACGACTCACGTGACTTACGTGACTGACGATACTAATGAGTCAAGTGACTCACAGGACTAACGATAGTAACAACTCACGTGACTAACAACTCAAATGACTTACGTGACTGATGATACGAATGACTCATGTGACTATCGTTTCACAGGACTAACGATACGAATGACTCACCTGACTAACGACTCACATGACTCACGTGAATCATGATACTAACGACTCAGTAACTAACCTCTACTAATATTTACGTGTTCTTCACCAGATGAACAGCCCACCTTCACTCTGGAGGGAGACCGGACCGGCATGGCTGCCTCCGACAGTCAGCTGGCTGCTGTCGCCAAGGTAACACTGACGTGTGGTTTGATTTACGTGTGACGTGCGATGTGATTGACGTGCGGTTTGATTGACGTGCAACGTGTGGTTTGATTGACAGCTGGGCTCGGCGGCGTGGCCTGAGCTGGTGTGCGTGTCGGAGCTGAAGCCTGGATACTCCGACTGCTGCCACAACTCATTCAAGGTCACCTTCAACAACCGAGTCACACACCTGCGCCTCAACATGCACCCAGGTACACATACACACATGTTATCAAATGCTACTACTACTACTACTACTACTAATAGAGTATATGTGTGTCATCAGATGGAGGGATAGCCAGGCTGCGGGTGTACGGCGTCGGGCAGAGAGACTGGTCGTCTGTCTCCTCCCACCAAGACGTCGACCTGGTGGCTCTGACCAATGGGGGAGTCTGCCTCGGCTACAGCGACGCCCACTTTGGGCATCCACGCAACATGATTGGTTGGAATCAGCACCAATAATTTCTGCCTTTATTTTTTATGTTTATTGTTGTCACTGGAAATTATGATTTAGCTTTGGTCACTGGACTTCTGAATGGGTGGTCTGGTGACACTGGTGTGATGCGTTTGCAGGTCTCGGCCGAGCTGTCAACATGGCCGACGGCTGGGAAACGGCCCGCCGACTGGACAGACCCAAACACCTGAAGGTCTAAACAAACACTGACCTCCACATTAACATTAACATTAGCATGAACCTAATTCTGACTGTAACTGTGAAAGAAAGCTTGAACAGACCTTTCAGGAAGTAAGGAGGGGACAAAATGTCCTAACATTATTATTTATTATTTAAAAATATTCCCTCTTTCCAAAATGTCCTTACTTTTACTCAGTGTCCGGAAATGTCCTCACATTTCCTAAAAGTGACTTATTTCCACAAAATACTAGCTACTCACATGACTAACTGGACTAACGATACTGACAACTCACATGACTAGCGACTCCGTGACTCACAGGACTGCCTATACAAAACGACTCATGGGACTCACGTGACTCACGATACTAACGACTCACATGACTGACGTGAATCATGATACTAACAACTCACGATACTAACAACTCACGTGACTCACGATACTAACGACTCACTTGACTCACAGGACTGATGATACTAATGACTCATGACTATCGACTCACCGGACTAATTTGAACACAGCCAACGGCCGGTTAGCACGCACGTTCTGCGCCTGTGTGAGAGGAAATAACTCTCCACACCAGCAGGGGGCGGTAGTCTGTATTCATCATTCAAAAAAGCGAAACAGGAAGATCGAGGACGGCGGATATACAAGCCGTTGTTACGATACGTATATGAAACAAAAGCGGCGAAAAAACTAGGCCGACGGACGCTTACCGACGGACGACCATCAGCTGTAGGAGCAACAGGAAGTCAGACGGCGGCTGACGGTACCACGGTTTAGCACTGTGCGGCTCACATTCGTTCTGGGCTACTGTAGAAACATGGCAGAGAAACATGGCTCGCTCCCTATGTAGATATAAACGGCTCATTCTAAGCTAACGAAAACACAACGATTCTTATTATCAGCTGATTATACATTAATGAAAACATAGTTATGAATATTATATTTCTGCCAATAGATCTCTGAAATGTTACACACTGGTCCTTTAAATGTCTCCCTGCTGGCTGGGTTGCAGGTGGACCAGCGAGGGATCCTGCAGGTCCCGGGCTGGGAGTGGGCGGTGTTTCGTCTCGGTCATCCTGGAGTGATCAGCAGCGTCGAGGTCGATACCAACCACTTCAAAGGTCCTCACACACACCTGCTGTTTTTTTCTTTAAAATGAATTTCTTGATGAGCAGAAGAAAATAACCCGCGGGTTCCCATCCAGGTAACTTCCCGGACTCCTGCAGGATCGAGGGTTGTTCTTTGACCCCTGAGGAGGAAGCTCAGTGCATCAAGACCAGGTGGAATTCTGGGAAATGGCAGGTCCTTCTTCCCCCTCAGAAAGTACGTAATATCCGTGAATATCCCAGTCAGTTTGTTTGAATGTAGAGCTCCATGTGCAGGCGGATGGATCAATCAGAGGAATTACTTTGTCACCTGAGTCGTTATATCGTCAGCCCCATGAGTCCCATGAATATCATGAATCCTGTTAGTCGTTAGTCACGTGAGTCGTTAATATCGCCAGCCCTGTGAGTCGTTAGTATTGTGAGTCGCTAGTATCGTCAGTCCCATGAGTCCCTAACCCTAACCCTAGTCAATACTCAGTGAAGTTAACGTCAACCACGACCGTTTCCTAACCCTAACTAAGTAGTTGTGTTGCCTAAACCCAACTTCCTGTGAAAACGGAAGTTTATTTTGAAAGGACACCATGCATGTAACGAACGTATATTGACACGCCGACCCGGGTCCATCCAAAAGTAACGCTAGAGGGGTACCCCATGCGTCGATCTCCGGTGCCGAGGGGCATTGACCAAGCGGCGGTATTTGACCAGTTGGGAGTGAGGATGTGCTAGCTGCCCCGGCCGTGTGCATCACTTTTTAGTGTCCCCTGGAAACAGTTTCCATCGTGTCGTGTGAGCTCCTTGCAGCGCATTTCTGTATTTGTTTGTCTTTTCTCTATTTGAGCTCTCAGGGCCTCCGTAGTCAACCTTAAAATTTATAAATCTGCGTTACTTGTATAACAATAAAAGTTGAGTTTTTCAGCTTTCAGCTCAAACAATGAGTCCCGAACGTTATCAGAGGATGTTTCTCAGGTTTGTATAAAACCTGCTTCCTGTGTTTGTGTCTGCAGCTGCGTCCTCATCACAGACATCTCTACAGCGAGGCCGAGCTCGCTCTCAGCTCACCTGTCAGCCACGTTCGCCTCATCATCAGCCCTGACGGAGGGGTCAGCCGGCTCCGCCTCTGGGGTCGACCCACGCCCGTCACTGCAGCTCCGGCCAATCAGAAGAGGCCGGCGTCCAAACTGTGATGCTCCGAACACCCGACGTCCATCACTGAACATCAAACACAGAGAGGATGTCAAGTTTCTGTGTTTAATGATGTTCTACGGAAGCTCTGAAAGGCAAGCGAGAACTTTTTTTTTTCTAGTGATACATTTTCTGAGTCTGATCCAAATTATTTTCTCTCCTGACTTACGACTTAAGAACAGGTGGAAATAAATGTTTTACCAGGATAATGTGTCTAAGGTCCTTCTTTTTCTTTTTTTTTCTGTGAAACAGCTGGAAATAAAAAATTCAGGATCATTTTTCTGAGTTACTTTTTCTTCCTGTGTGAAAACAAGTGAAATTCTTTTTTTTTTTCAGGCTGATTTTTTTTAAGTTTCTTTGTTTTTCTTTACAGCCGTGTGAAAACAGGTCTACAAAAAAAAATTTTTTTAGGCAGATTTTATTAAGTTACTTTTTCTACCTGTGTGAAAACAGGTGAATTTTTATTTTATTTTTATTTTTAGGCCGATTTTTCTAAGTTACCTATTTTTACCTTTGTGTGAAAACAGGTGTATTTTTTTGTTTGTTTGGTTCTTTTTATGTTGATTCTTCTTCTTCTTTGCCTCTTGTTGAAAACTTTTTTTTCTAGTTTTGCCTCTTAATGAAAGCAGGTGGAAGAAAATTAGTATTTGTTGTTGTAATACTTATTTTAACCATCAGAGGGCACCACTAATCCATGTTTTAAATAGAACTGAGCATTCAGGTTTTCTTCCAGGTGAGTTTTAATTTCTCCATGCACTCTAAACACAAGGTACATATAGACCGTTTCAACGACATTGCATTGCAAAATTTTTATTTTTTTTGCCCACTGGTTTCACAGGAAAAAAAAAGAACTTAGAAAGATCATTTTTGAAAAAACATTTTTTTTCACCTGTTCTTAAAGGGACTATTTGTAACTTTCAGAAATGCTTCTTAACAGCGATACCTGTGGCCGTGAAATCAACGAAAGTCAGCGTCGAGCTCGCGCTTGCTCGCTCTAAATATACCTGAACGAGCATCGCTCAAAACAGTGAGGAGACACATGTTTTTGTTTTAAAAACCTTTAAAAGAAGCTATTTAATAAACTTAATATTTCTCTTTGTGTCCTTTCAGCCTTTCAGCTGTCTGACCCTGAGTAGCCCAAACATTTACCCACAATCCCCTCTGTGTCTCATTCATTTAGATTTCAGTTTATCGGCTGGATCTCCTCCGTCGGTCAGCTGAACATTTCTCCTCAATTAATAACCTGAAATAACCGATTCAGAGGATCAGTGACGTCTCCATCTCCTCCTTCTCCTTCTCCTTCTTCTTCCTCCTCCTCCTTCTTCTTCTTCTTCAGAAATTAGTGATAAAATAATCAAGTAGTCATTGATCTGCTGCTCATTGATTTCCTTTAGTCTTCGCCTCCGTCCGCCGGTGTTCTCAGTCCTCCCCACCACTCAAGGTCAACTTTAATCAACCTCAGCCTCCCCCCGCTGAAATAGAGAACTGAATTAACCTCGTCTGCATCGAAGCCCTCCTCGTCCACGATCCTCGTCCACGATCCTCGTCCAGGATCCTCGTTCAGGAAAAGTCAAATCAACATCGCTCTAAGTCTCTTATCGCCTCTTACGGTGTAAACGGAGAAAGTAAAGGAAAGACGTAAAACATGAAGTAAAGGAGGCTAACATGAACAGGATCGACGTCCTGCTGAAGACGGAGTTCATGTGTCCCCATCCCCCCGTCCTCCAGGATCAGCCACTCAACAGCGCTGAGCTTGGACCTGACCTTTGACCCCGCCTGTGCAGCCTCAGCAGTGAGGCGGACGCGTGTGTCAACCACTCAGACCAAATTATGGCAATTAGCCGCCCTGTGTGGGCCGACCCGGCTTCACTCCACCTCCATCAGTCTCCCTCCGTCAGTCTGTCTCCATCAGTCTGTCTCCGTCAGTCTGTCTCCGTCAGTCTCCCTCCATCAGTCTGTCTCCGTCAGTCTCCCTCCGTCAGTCTGTCTCCATCAGTCTGTCTCCGTCAGTCTGTCTCCGTCAGTCTCCCTCCATCAGTCTCCCTCCATCAGTCTCCCTCCGTCAGTCTCCCTCCGTCAGTCTCCCTCCGTCAGTCTCCCTCCATCAGTCTGTCTCCGTCAGTCTCCCTCCATCAGTCTGTCTCCGTCAGTCTCCCTCCGTCAGTCTCCCTCCATCAGTCTGTCTCCGTCAGTCTCCCTCCGTCAGTCTGTCTCCGTCAGTCTGTCTCCGTCAGTCTGTCTCAATCAGTCTGTCTCCGTCAGTCTCCCTCCATCAGTCTCCCTCCGTCAGTCTGTCTCCGTCAGTCTGTCTCCGTCAGTCTGTCTGTCTCCCTCCATCAGTCTCCCTCCGTCAGTCTGTCTCCATCAGTCTGTCTCCAGGTATTTTAGAGTAGTTTAGAGAGGTGAAGTCTCGCCCCCTTCTGGTGGACCACCATGGACCTTATATATATATATATAGACCCTGACCCCCCCGTAGTCCCTCTCGGACCCTGACCCCCCCGTAGTCCCTCTCGGACCCTGACCCCCCCGTAGTCCCTCTCGGACCCTGACCCCCCCTCAGACTGTAGACCTGATTTCTCTCTGTGGTTTCTGATCATCGACCGGCTCTCTAACGTTGATAAAGATGAAGCACAGAGAGGAAATTAAAGCTTCTCATGAGATCATATCCATCACGTTCTGCTCTTTGACCTATCGCACAACCCCCATCTCCTCCAAACACACACCAGCACGACCAGTACGACCAGCACGACCAGTACGACCCTCTTCTTCCTCTCTTCATATCTCTCTGGTTCTGAACTCCAAACATCAGTCAACGTGGTTCTGTTGGTTCTGTTGGTTCTGTTGGCTCCGTCAGACCTTCAGGGGCGGTTTGACGCCGAGGGATGAGAGTCAGTACCTCCAAGTCTGAGGCCGTGGTTCTCACCCCTCCGGGTGGGGAGTGAGTCTTTGCCCCAAGTGAGGGAGTGAAGATACCGGTATCATATGAAACTGGAGAACCTGATGAATCCATCGGTACCAACCAGGTCAGACTAGCTCGTCGTGAAGGAGGTCAAATAACGCTCTAAACTTCCGTTAAATTTTGGCGAGGAAAACCGTAATGGTCATTTTCAAAGGGGTCCCTTGACCTCTGACCTCCAGATGTGTGAATGTAAATGGGTTCTCTGGGTACCCACGAGTCTCCCCTTTACAGACATGCCCACTTTATGATCATCACATGCAGTTTGGGGCAAGTCATAGTCAAGTCAGCACACTGACACACTGACAGCTGTTGTTGCCTGTTGGGCTGCAGTTTGCCATGTTCTGATTGGAGCATATTGTTTTATGCTAAATGCAGTACCTGTGAGGGTTTCTGGACAATATCTGTCATTGATTTGTTGTTAATTGATTTACAATAATAAATATATACATACATTTGCATAAAG
>CAKAOH010015054.1:0-11422 GCA_916701665.1 Sebastiscus tertius | reverse complement strand
CAGGATCAGGAGAACCACAGACTGCCCCTCATCTCGACGCAGTCCTCCCGAAGCTTCGACGCCTTAGAAGAAATCGACATGATGCAGGGTCGAGATATCGGCCGCCACACTGCCAACAACCCTATATTCTACTGTGGACCTGACAGAAACTGCTCGCCACATTCAACCAAACAAACCAACAACGAACAGCCCAATTACCACAAGAGAGAGGAGCAGGCGAAGAGGGGGAAACGGCAGCCGTTGGGGGATGTAGCCAGCGAGAGGATAAACAAAGAAACAACCCCGCTTCTGTACCACCTCACTGGAGCCAGCAGGGCGGCGCTACAGCCTAAAAAGGATGCTGATTTCAGTATAAAAGCCAAGGAAGCAATCTTAAACAAAGCAAGTCATGGAGACGTGGCGGTTAACGATGAGGCGAGACCTCCAAAAAGTGATACAAGCAAGAACGATAGAGGGGATGTCATCTCCGTTGCCGGTAACACCCTGGATGACTCGTTTAAAAAGTACTACAAAGAGAAGCTGAAGGACGCCCAGTCGAAAGTCCTAAAGGAGACGTCATTTAAAAGGAGGGACCTGCAGCTGTCGTGGCCACACCGCATCCGGCAAAAACCTGAGCTGAGGCCTACGGTGATTCACGCTTTCTCCTCATCACAGGACTCCGAGACGTCCACAGACACACTCACTCCCTCTGTGACCTCCGAGGAGACAGAGAGGGGGAGCATAAAAGAAGAGGAGATTCAGGAGGAGAGGGACAAAGAGACGGAAAAGGAAAACGGGAGACCGGCGAATGTGGCCCAGCCCCAGGTGGCACGCATCGGAGGCAGGAAGCGGTTGACTCCAGAGCAGAAGAAGATGTGCTACTCTGAACCGGAGAAACTCAACCAGCTTGGCAGGGCTCCCGTCCACTCTGCATGCCGCTCCTTTGGCAACGAAAGCGACAGCCTGTTTGCAGTTGAGGGAGAGGAGCATGTGCAGCAAGGAGAGCAGGGACTGGTTGCAGCGCGGAGGAAGATGTTTGAGACGAGAGGTAGAGCGCTTTCAGCTCCCAGCGCTTCAAAGACAAACTTAAAGAATCTGCAGCACAAGGCCCTGGTGGCGTACATGGAGCGTAAGACGGGCCAGAAAGTGGCTGAGCCGCAGCAACCAGAGCCTCAGGTACCGTCTCCATCCAGACAGAGACACTCTCTAGGAGAGAAACCCTTCGACTGGGTTCCCAGGCCTCTATCAGGAAATCATGAAGGCAAGCAGAAGAAGCCCCACAGACCCCACTCTGCAGGCCGCATCCTTGACTCCTCCACCAGCTCCATCAGGTACGAAACAGAAGCAGAGCCAGAGATGCTTTGTTTTGTTGTTGTATGGATTAAATTATTAAACATTTTTTTATTTAACTCCCACAAAACAGGTACGCTCAGTTCTTCTCAGCTCAGTCTTATTCAGGCCAATATCCCGGCCAATTGAATCAGTCCAGATGGAAGGAAAACCAGGGTCCATCTCAGGGGAAGTCCGCCTCAGTGGAGAGTCTTTTGGAGCAGCCAGAACCAACGAGTTTCTTCAGGAACAGATCCACATCCACACCACAAGCATTTCAGGTAAGTCTGTTCAAATTGAGATCTTAAAAATTAGGGCTGTCAATCGATTATAATATTTAATTGCAAGTTCAACAGACAACAAAAAATCAATTGGAAATCAATTAACAACACAAAATGACAAATATTGTCCAGAAACCCTCACAGGTACTGCATTTAGCATAAAAAATATGCTCAAATCATAATATGGCAAAATCAAGCCCAACAGGCAACAACAGCTGTCAGTGTGTCAGTGTGATGACTTGACTATGATTTGCCCCAAAACTGCATGTGATTATCATGCAGTGGACATGTCTGTAAAGGGGAGACTCGTGGGTACCCATAGAACCCATTTTCATTCACATATCCTGAGGTCAGAGGTCAAGGGACCCCTTTTGAAAATGGCCATGCCAGTTTTTCCTCCAAAATTTAGCGCAAGTTTGGTATTTAGCGACAAGCTAGTCTGACATAGTTGGTACCAATGGATCCTTTACATTTTCTACTTTCATATGATGTCATTATCTTTACTTACTTTACTTTATCGCTACAGCCTAAATGTGTTATTATCGTTTTAACTTTGACAGCCCTAAACACAATATTTATTAACCCACATCTGGCTTTTACTGTAATATTTCACACTCATTCTATATACTTTTCTATTGACTTAAGAATTTAATTTTGTACCGATTCATGTGTTGCCTTTCTGACGCTTCCTTTATGTCTCTAGGCACTCGACTACGAGGAGGATCCATTACCAGTTACTACTATGGAGACCTGGAGGTATGTACCAGCACTGCAGACAAATTGGGACACTTTTATTGGTTTTAGGTCAGGAGAGTATTAGGCCAGTGAGTGTGGCACAGACTATAAATCTCCACTTGATTCATTGTGGCACTGGAAAGTCAACACCCACCTGCTCCAGCAAAGCAGCAGCATTCCTTTTAAAAGATTTATGCATGGGCTGTAAAAGTAGAACAAGTGACTCAACCATTTTCAAGGAGTTGGCCTATTTCTCAAAACTATATTGTGATTTGTAGGAATATCAAATTATTATCACCAGTCTTTGAAATAAAACTTTCCAGAGCCCTTGTATGATCCATTTGTATTTGCCTTTTAAAGAAGTTGCATATGAAAATGTGATAGTTAAAAGTGTTGATTTAGTAGTTTCTGTTTTCATTTAAAGGGCGGGTCTGTCTGCGCTCTATTCTGTTTGGAAACGTCCACTCGTTGCAAAAAGTAGTGACTTAGGTTACCAAAGTAAGCTATTCGAAGCTAATCAATAAGGTTATGAATACTGTGAACGCTAGCACGAGCTGAGTCAACGTTAGCTGTGCTATGTTTGGAAATAACTGAAAGGGTTATTTCCAATTTTGTGAAGTGGGGTTACATGGATGCTCCTGGGTTCTGCAAGTTCCCTGTCAGAAAGGGCTGTCTGACGGTAAGGTAAAGCGGCTGTGGACGGGAGCAGCAGAAAAACACATTTTAGCCATCTAAAAAAAATTAATATCAGTTCAAGTGTACACTATATTTAGAATATTTTCTCAGCTTTACCTTGCCATCAGACAGCCTATTCCGACGGAGGACTGAAGCCGTTATATCACACCAAACTCCATTCACGAAAACAGTAATTTTACCTCGCAGAACACGGGAGTTGCTGGTCTACCACTGCATCGATCGATTAGTTTGTTTGTGTTATTGTGTGACTTTCAGATCCAAACTAACTAACGAACACTGACAAGGATGTACTGTATATATGCCGTTCATGTAGCAGTGTCATCATGCAGAAACCTACGTAAGGTCACGTGGAAAAAAAGTTTTTAAAAGGGCTTAGGAAAATAGTATTTTGATGCTAAAACATACATACCTCGACCAAAATTGTAATGTTTGGATTTGATATATAGCTGTGAGGCAAAAGAATGATATAAAAAACTAAATAATAATAGACCTGCCCTTTAAAGTTCTATCATAGTTTGTATGAATTGATGGATTTGTTACACATTTAAACACTGATTGTCAACCTCAGTCCCCAGACGAATGCCACGGAGGACTCCTTAATAAAGCCAGTCCCTGAGGGCCAGCAGCGTGTCCGTGTGGTCGCACAGCGGGGGAAGTCCATGGAAGAGCTCGGGGCATCAAAGTTAACAAGACCGTCAGCCCTGAGTAGAAGTTCTGAGCAGCTGGATCAACTGTGGAGGGATTCGACTGGACCAGGAGAACCGGACAGAGACAAGAGGAGTGTTTTAGTCTTTGCTGAAGTCAGAGAAGCCCAGGGGCAGGACCGAGGGAGGAAGAAGCAAAATGTAACAGAGCAAGCGGGGAAAGAACCAGAGATTGTTGGTGAGAAGAGCACTCAGGGACAAACCCAAAACCAAACCCAGAAAACGTCTTTGTTGAACTCAGAACCAGTGGAGGAGGCCACAGTAGGAACAAGGAACTCGAGTAGATCCACCTCCCCGGCCTCTTGCTCCTCATCCCGGGCCAGGGTTCACTCTGGATCTCCTGGTTCTCACGGCCCGGGCACAGATGAGTTCAGGTCCAGCAGACCGCCCAGTGAGACTTCATCTGACCCAGCTTCCCCCAGATGTCTAGAGACCAGTGAGAGGGAGATCAAGTCCACCTCGTCCACCCCCACACAGACAAAGCTTCCTTGTGAGAACAGGCCTAGTTCCAGGTAAGATTAGACTCTGTCAAAGCAGTATTTGTTCCACAACTTCCTGGTCATCATTTGAATGTATCACCCTCCAGCTATCTAGACTAAAACAAACTCAATCAGGTTGTTTTTTTTTATTCTGCAAATACGATTTTAGCCAGGTGTGATTCTTAACAAGTAGTTTGTTTGACTTCCATTAGAGTGAGGACTTCTCCGTGTGTGACTGGATCAGAGAGAGAGGAGTCGGTGGATGAACCGAGCAGCGACGCCCTGCAGCCCGATTCAAACCACGAAGTGTCTCTGAGCTGCGGCGTCACCACAGATCCATCGCTGTGGATTCTCCCTCCAGAGGAAGAGATCAAAGAGGAAGTCCAGGCTTTGCCGCTGACGGACGTTTTTTCCGACGAGTCCACCAGCTCGGCCCCTCCGACGCAGACAAGCGAAACCTCTGTGTCTCCCTGCGCCTCCGTCTCCGACGCAGACATCAGTCAGCAGGTGGAGAAGGAGGAGGAGGAGGAGGAGGAGGAGAAGGAGGAGGAAAATCCAGAAGATGAGAAGCCCAGAGAGAACCAGGAGATGGAGGAGAGGGGAGCACCAGAGGGAGAGACGGAGAGCGTGGAGAGGCCCGCCGGGAGACCTAAGTGGGAGGAGCTGGTAGAAGCGGCGGTCAAGGCCGACCAATCGCTGGCCAGAGTGCTCTACCCGCTGGTCAATCGTAAGACGGCGCTGATGCTGATGGAGCAGCTGCTGTCAGAGGACACGCTGCTGATGGAGGAGCACTACAAGAAGAAACAGGAGCAGAAAGGAGCAGCAGAAAGGTAAAAGTCAAAATTCTTTAAATCCAGCTTCTTAAATGTGAATATTTTCTGGTTTCTTTACTCCTCTGTGACAGTAAACTGAATATTTTTTGAGTTGTTGACAAAACAAGACATTTGAGGACGTCATCTTGGGCTTTGGGAAATTTTTTTATAGACCAAACGGCTAATAGATTAATCGACAATGAAAATAATCGCCCTACCTGGAACACAACACTTAAAGGTTAAACCCAGCTCTGGCAGTCATAAATATACTCCCATTAGATTACATTATTGAGAACATTTTAATGCCTAAGTTAGAGAAGATAGCACACCCCTGAGAATACTTGTGACATTATGAATATGATAAAAAGCAAGTGTAAAATACTAGAAATTGGCACAGAAATGTAATTTAACTAGCCCTGCTTCATAAATTTTCAAAATCCTTGGCTTCCCCTCCTTTCAGCTGACTACATAACACTTTATCTTGTATACACACAGCTGTGTAAATAAAAAATAATAATCCATCACAAACTAATGTAAAGGTGAAATAGTGTTTAGAGTGCCAAGTTAATTAAGATCCCTGGTTTAATGTTTCTCTATGAAACTTGATACTAGTTTCTATTTGCCAGATAGCTGAGCTCCACCGGTGCCGTGTTACTTTTTGTTGCATCACATGCACAGACACACCTGGCTATCACCTTTCTGCTTGTGTAAGCACAGTTCAGACACATGGAGAATGCGCTGTTGCATTTCAGAGTTTTGTAATATGTAAGTAACAGTGGCGTGTACTCCATGTGAAAGACACTGTACGTGACACATTAACAGACTTGTTTCTTTTTCTAGTGCTGAAATGGTCGAAGCAGCTGAACCGCCTCCTTGTCCTTCTGCTCCTGACAGCCTTAAACCTCAGAGTACAGACCCGCAGAGCAAAGCTGACATCACTGAGAGAAAGGTAATTATTGATTATGCTGCTGGGCGCTGATGTTGCAATGGAACAGACAATTGACTTTCACTTCTTGGCAATATACGTTCTTTGGTTTCGTTACGTTCCATACATAATGTAACATAATGATGTCACGAGCGTACAACGTGATGACCCGAAAGACAGAAGCCTTAGCTTTCCACTGCAAAAAGTATGAACGCTATAGCTATTATGCTTTCTAATAGAGATTTAAACAGGATCATGCTAACGACTGTTTTTTTAAAGGGTCAAATAATTATATATTTACTTACTTACTGATATCATTACTAATTCATTGTGACAGTCAAAACATAAACAAACCATTATAAAGATGCCTCGACGTAACAAAATGAGACCTGTATGTAGCAAAAAATGTATAACTTTACTAATAATAAGACAATATGTCTCTATAATGATCACAGCTTTGTTGCATGTACATTAAAAATAATTAAAAAGACAGCAGAAGAAACAGACACTTTGAACTGTGGTCTCGTTTTCTTTATAAAACACAAACTCTGGTGATGTCATCTTCATACCATCTGGTTGCTATTTGGCCCCAAGTGGACTCAATTCAGACGGAGATAGTTGTGTGTCTCTTATCACATGATGTACAGTACTGTCTGCCTCTTATCAGTAACTTGCCTAATGTTTGACTTCACAGATAGCCTCCCCCTCTTCCTGACACACATTCACTCTTGATACAGTATGCCTTTATTCTTTGATAGTAAATATGAAATCGTTTTAAATCTTTTTAATCTCTACATATTTTTCCACTCGGCCCTGTTTCACCATGTGCATCTCCTCTCTAGCGTCATAATCTAAACTCTCTCACACCTCTGCTTGCATTAACAGCGTCTGTTAGCGTCCTGTATCGAGGAGCGTCTGCGTTCGCTGGAGGAGACGCGTGGCGCCCTGCAGACAGAGATTCAGGAGAACGTGGCCCACGGAGAGCGTCTGGAGGTGCTGGTCCGGGAGCGCTGTCTGCCCGTGGAGCTGGAGCGGTACAACCTGTTCATAGGTGACTTGGAGAGGGTGGTCAGCCTGCTGCTGTGTCTCTCTGCTCGGCTGGCCAGGGTGCAGAACGCCCTGAGCACCGTCGACCAGCACACAGATGCTGGGGAGAAGGTGAGGAGCCAAAACCTTTTTTTTATTACTTTTCTTTGGAGATCAGTGGGTTCATAAATCACAAGAGAATTTCCCCTTCAAAAGTCCTCTTATCTTCCAGACAGTCTTTGTTTTCATTCTTTTCTGTATGCTGTGATAAACAGCTTGCAAAACCTTGCCCTGCGTGAGTAATCCATTAATGTATTGCTTTATTTATTGGTCAAAGTTGCATAATTGTTTGTTAATTATTATAATTATCTGTTTTGAAAACTCTCTGTATTTGTGAGTTCAATGAGTACAAAACCGTGGTAACGTCATTCGCCTCACCAAAATAAACACTACTTCAGGAACAACGGAAGTCAGACGGTGGCTGGCGGTACCACAGTAGTACTACGGTGGCCTTTAGGTAATGTCATACTTGCCAACCCTCCCGATTTTCCCGAGAGACTCACATTTTTCATTGCCCTCTCCCGGTTTCCTCCCAGGGTCGCAATTCTTCCATATTTCACCCGATTTATGACACATTTCCACATCTTTTTTGTCCTTTTGTTATCTCAACTTGTTTCTGGCACTGTAAAGCGTAATAAGTCCTACTGTTTCCACCGGGACAACAATACAGTTACACCAAATGTCTTTTCCCGGTGGAGGAGAGCTGATCATGACACCACAGCGCGGTTTGAACTGCACGCGCCGCACATCACAGCATCACAGCAAAGTCGTCGTGGCGTGGCACAAGCCACTGTGTTTTTAGCAGCCAATTCTCAAATACATTGTAATTATTCGCATCACACAAGTAATTAAAAGCATGTCGGCAAAGCATCAAAATATGAATCTCTGTCCAACGTTGTATAAATCTAATCTAAATGTATCCGTGCTGCTTGTTTTCGTAATAATCGCTAATAAGGCTGATTTCTGGGGTTAAAGGTCAACTGAATCAGTTAACTAATACGTGATAAAAATCTACTGGTGTACTGTAATGCACCGCCATGCTCTCCATGTTTTACGCTCCCGTCTTTCCTCCCTGAAGCTGTTTACACATACACACTAATACACTGTCGGCGGGCGTATCATGTTCTGTAACCTCACGGATGTCTCGATTCACCGCAGCTCATTTAGAGCTTGTGGCGAAAAAGACGACCATGAGAAGTTGTGTAGAAGTGTGCGGCTGCTCCCATGCCCTCAGCTATACTCTCCTACTGTTTACTTTAGAACAGCAAACACTCGCCACTTGGGAACAGTTTAAGGGCGACTTTAACTGGGTCAAGGTTTCTCACTGTGTGGAATTCAAAAAATGCCATTATCTGTGTTTAATTGCCAATTTTTTTTTTTTTTTAGCTTATCTGTGTTTGAGCCTTTATCTGACATTTGAGGGTTATTTTTGATATACTGCAGCTTGATAGGACTGACCTTTTTGGTTTGCTATACGGAGAAATAATGTCATTAAAATGCGTTTACCGTCTTTTTTAAATATCATGAGTTGTGTCACATGATCTGACTTGAGCTCTGTGCTTTGCTTTGTTTTCCCTTCTGAATATCCTGTTTCATTATGCCGTCCCAGCATCAATTTAAGTTTGCATGGATGCATTAGATTTCTAGATTTATTCCCAGTCTGAAAGGGCTCTTTGTCAGTTTGTCCATCTGTAAAAGCCCAGGCTGAACGTGCCGCATACTGAGGGCTTGTGTTAGAGGCTCATTTGTTTTCTTGCTGTTATCAGCAACACTGGTATTTACACTGACTCACCGAAACTCCGGCCTGGGTTTCGATGACATTTGTATCTACCCTGCCCTCTGTTGACATAAGGAAACACTGCACCTCCTGACCTCTGGCTGTTTGAAATGTAATCATTGAAACTTTCACCACTCTCTTTTACATCAAACAACATATTACCTTTCAATTAAAACACAAAAATATAACCCACAATATGACACTTGTGGTAAAAAATAAAGCTTTTGGAGATGGTTCGTTGTCAGATTTTCTACCAGCAGTCCTTTCAAATTCTGTATTTGTATGAGGTTGCTCACAGCAGGATATTTACTTATGCATTTGATATTATGAGCATTGGGTTTAATGCTCTGCAAGGCATGAATTTAACTAAATCAGGTATATTTAATATTCTTTATTCTCTGCACTCAGCAATCTCTGGACAGTCGCCACCGTCTGCTGTGCAAACAGAGGGAGGACGCCAAAGACCTGAAAGACAACCTGGACCGGAGGGAGAACCTGGTCTCCACCTTCCTGTCGCGCCAGCTGTCCGCCGAGCAGCTGCAGGACTACCGGCGCTTCGTGCAGACCAAGGCCTCGCTGCTCATCAGGCAGAAGGACCTGGAGGAGAAACAGAGGCTGGGAGAAGAGCAGCTGGAGGCGCTCTCCAACTACCTGTGAAGGGAGGAGCAACGGAAAGCACAGATTCCTCCTTTCTTTCCTTTTCTTGACTTGCCTTGAAGTAGGATGTTCAAAAAAGACTTGTAGAGGCTGTACCGTTCACGTGGATTATAAGAGGTCCAGCTGAACACTTTGCACCGTGTTTTGACTTTTCTTTTCTTTCCTGCTGCTCTCCTCTCACACTATACAGGCTGCACATGAGATGAGCATTAAAGACTGTTGAGACTAAAGCTCCCTGCCTTTCTGTCGTCTACCGAGGGTGCTCATAAACACTCACCCAATCTCCGCCCATTGTCTGCACAATCTGCAATGTGCACCCGAAGACTTTCCCCACATGTTTCCGTTGACTTTGAGCAGAGGACTGAGCTGTTTTGTTTTTTTTTTCTGTGTGCCTTGATGTTGCTGTGGAACGTTTTCCATAGAGAGGCGAAGTCCCGCCCCTTCCGGTGGACCCCGTGGGATTTTTTCATCCCGTTTTAATTACGCCATGAATCACACATATGATGTTTGTCAATTTATAAAAGATAATTTAGCAAGTCAAGAAAGTCGCAGTTTGTCGTAGTATCGTTTAGTTTTGTGAACTACATCTCTCGTCTCGCACGATATGTCACCAACACTAACTAGCTAGCTAACCTAGCTATGTTCCACACGCAAATGTAAAGGGATAATGTACAGCGAGCCAGTCATTGTTGTGAAATAAACCCCGACAGGGCGATGCTGCACTGAAGGGGTTTATTTCACAACAATAACCCACTAGCTGTACATTACTGCTGCTACTTACTGAAGAAATCAATAATTTGACACAAAAATGGTCCGCCAGGGTCCGACATCAGAACTGCGCCCATAGCAACGGTCTGTTATACATAGCAACGGTCTGCTATAAAGAAATAACAGCCCGTAGAACGCCGTGATTGACCAATCAGAATCGAGTATTCAACAAAGTCGTGTAATAAGTAACGTTATCTTACCTGATGTCTTTTATCCAGCGACTCCTGGCCTTTTTTATAAGCCGGGGAGCGAAAGAACAAGCGAGACCACAGGCATCGTAGCTTCAGCGAGAGAGACGCCACTTTTGGGTGTGTAGTCTTTCTAACTACGTATTTTCACAGTCTGATACGTCAACAGTTTTACAAGAAACTGCGACTTTCTTGACTTGCAGAATTATGTTTTAAATTGACAAACATCACACATGTGATTCATGGTGCAATTCAAACGGGATCAAAGAAATATTTGTCTCTCGCCGTTGACTATTTTTTGCGAAAAATGGTCCCACGGTGGTCCACCAGAAGAGGCGGGACTTCACCTCGCTATTAGAGCTGCTGTGTGGAAACTTTGCGTCCCCTGTTAGCGATTCACTTTTCCAATACGATGGTAGCGCTACAGCCCCGTATCTGCACCTGTGGAAACCTATTATAAGCTTTAAGATTGTATTTTGACCCGTGAGAAGGCGAAAGAAGCGTTGCCTGAGAGGAGAGTGGGACGGTGTACTGTATCATGTCAGTAAAAAATGTACAATAGATGTAGATTTAATCTTTTTTTTGTAAATGTTTTAAATGTTTCAAATTAAGGCACTAAAAACCAAAAAGGGTGAATGAAAAAAAAAGCACTTTGTAATGATACATAAATGCACATTTCTTCAAAATCAGATTCAAGTGATTTCAAGTGAAAGCCTTACTCCATCCGTTCAAACAATACTTCTATTCTTTTGTTGGTTTTGTCATTTTTAAATAGGAATGTTGAAATAATCTTTTTTTTAAAAAGGTACATGAGCACAAATATGTGTGCAAATACCTTTCCGGCTAATTTCATGCTTAATGTTATTAAGTCTGGATGATTTCATGCTGGAACGGTTCCTCATAAGGAGGTGCTAAACCGCTTTAAAGCAGATTATAAGTAAGCAACAATTAGTATTTTCTCCCAATGTCCCTTTGGTCGCAGAAGTGACACGTGATACTTGAAATA
>CAKAOH010015040.1:791-13744 GCA_916701665.1 Sebastiscus tertius | reverse complement strand
TATATAATCAGTATCTACACTGTGTGTGTTGAAACGATTTACATGAACAGAAAGAGAGTTTATTTTTCAGTCAAAGGAAGTTTTAAGTAAAAGACAGCGTTTTTCTGTGGGTTTCCATGGCGATGCTTGACCCCCAGCTGATGATCCCTTGTGGTCCGTTGCCGTGGTAACGGCCCGAGTTTTCCTACAGGTTGAGAGACTTGATATCATCCGCTCCCACACGGACTGTTTGTCTTGTTTTAGAGGCAGATGAAACACACGGTAACGGCTCATTTAGCACGATGTACATACTCTCTTTGCTCTACCGTGGGACTTGTATGGACATTGTATGTTTTGCTTTTATATATATTTATATAACCTATATACACCTATTTTTCCACTTACTTTTGTGTATATAATAGCTGTGAGTTTATCTATCTATGGTTCTCTAAAACTGCCGTCTTGTATGACATGACATAATCACTACAAACGGCATTACAAACATATATAAATGAAGGTATACACTTCAACGTTATGCATTACAAATGAACATTTTCTTGACTGATCATAACTTTATTATATTTTGCTGCAGTGTTTACACACATTACAGATGTAAACAAACATTTAACAGCATTTAAAAGCAGCGTTAACGTCTGCGACTCCGTCGCCCTTCACAGTCGGCGTGATGTATTAACAGAGCCGTCAATCATTTAAAAACACGGCAGCCACCGAAGTAACAAAGCAATCACTTGACATGCTTTCGTTCATTACTATTTGACATTTATCAAACAAAGACATGAAACATAATGTCATGCTCTCCATGAAGCAATCATGATAATAATACAGTTAAATACAGCGGAACCCACCACCACTCATCAGCCGGCTCCGTACACCTGCTCACCATTGTGTTGCATGCAGAGTGGCTCATCTACACGACACATGACCTTCTGATTATAACTGTTATTTATATGATAAAGTGAAGTGTGTGTTCTCGCTGTGTGTGTGCGTTAGCGGCTTCGTGAAACCTCCTTCATGCCGAGTGTTGCTCTTAATATTTCCACTCTTAAATATCTCACAATACGTGCATGTGATTGTGACACCGTGGGCATTAATGTGCTGCCGTAACAGCCTCCACTCGGCGGGGATCTGTTCCCATTCAGGCCAGGCGGCGACCTCCGGGTCTGAGAAGTGAAGCCAATGAAGTGTCTTAAACCTGCGTTCTCTCTAGCAGCCAGCAGGGGGCGACTCCTCTGGTTCTATAGAAGTCTGTGAGAAAATGAGCCTACTTCTCTCTTGATTTATTCCCTCAGTAAACATTGTTAACATGAGTTTATGGTCTCAACCTCTAGTTTCAAGTCTTCTTCAATACAGCATGATGTTCATTTAGTCAATTATGGTCCCATCTAGAGTCAGATAGACCATAAAGCAGGGGATGCTTTAGGGCGGGGGACCTTGTGATTGACAGGTCGCTACCGTCTTCCAACTTTAACCCTTTCACGGTGTGTTTTCACTTCATCAAAGTTAATTATAACGTTTTGGTCGCCTAAAAATGTCTTATTCAGCGTTCGGTTGTACTTAGCTCCGCCCTCTAGAGTCACTTCTGGTTCCAAAAGAACAACATGGTGACAGCCAAAAACCAAGATGGCGACGGCCAAAAACCAAGATGGTTACGGACAAAAAACAAGATGGTTACGGACAAAAAACAAGATGGTGACGGCAAAAACCAAGATGGCGATGGTAAAAAAAAACAAGATGGCAACGATGGAAAACCAAGATGGTGACATGGTGATGGCCAAAAACCAAGATGGCAACAGCCAAAGACCAAGATAGTGACGGACAAAAAACAAGGCGGCGACGGCCTAAAACTAAGATGGCGACGGCCAAAATGCCTCAAGGCTTAAAATGGCCGTCCTTTACGGTTTCTCCGTATTTAAAGGGGTCAAACTTGCTCTGTGTGATATTTGAAATCGTCCTGGTACGGCAGCTCTGGAGGTTCATACCTCCACCAACATGTGTGTGTTGTCATTGTTGTGTGTGTTGTTCCTGTGTGAATGTCTATTAGTGAACCACAGCCCGGCCTCGTTCTATCATCCCTCCCTCTCTTTGAAGTGAAGGTGGAAAGCCGAGCCCAGCATTAGCCGTCTCGCTCGCCCCGGGGCCCGACACTAATATGTGAACGCTGCCGAGATGAACAATACAGCCTTTACATTCATTACACAGAGCCATCAGTCACTGTTTAAACTGGAAAACTCACTCTGTGTGTGTGTGTGTGTGGGAGGAAGGGTGACACAGAGATCACACACTAGCGTTCACACACCACATGATACCTGTGGATACATACACACATTTGTATTCATTGTTCCTGACATATAATATAATACACAAAGACACAGACAGAGACGACCACAGACACACAGTTAACTCTCTATGGAAGCGTCTCAACCGTCCACGTGTCCTCACTGCACCGCTAACATGCTAACATGCTAACATGCTAACACCTTAGCATACCATCCCATAACAGATAGTTGGCTTTGTGTTGACATTTTCATTCTCTGCTGAGTGATCGCAGACTCCAAGCTTAAAGCGTAGCATATTCTACATGGAACGACTTCATGCTAACTTTCTTTGCATATATAATGTTGAGTGATGGTTAGCGCCATGCTAATAGTCATAGTCATAACAGAGTCTGTGCTCTAACCTTTGCATATAGAGGGCTTCAGGAATGAGTCCTAAAACCTGGAAATGAGTTAGCATTTTAAATCGGGCTGTCATCGGTTAAAATAGTTAAAAAAACAACATGGCGATGACCAAAAACCAAGATGGTGGTGACCAAAAACCATCATAGCGATGACCAAAAACCAACATGGCGATGATCAAAAACCAAGATGGTGGTGACCAAAAACCATCATAGCGATGACCAAAAACCAACATGGCGATGATCAAAAACCAAGATGGTGGTGACCAAAAACCATCATAGCGATGACCAAAAACCAACATGGCGATGATCAAAAACCAAGATGGTGGTGACCAAAAACCATCATAGCGATGACCAAAAACCAACATGGCAATGACCAAAAACCAAGATGGTGGTGACCAAAAACCATCATAGCGATGACCAAAAACCAACATGGCGATGACCAAAAACCAACATGGCGAAGGCCAAAAACCAACATGGCGAAGGCCAAAAACCAAAATGGCGACATGGCGAAGGCCAAAAACCATCATGGTGATGGCCAAAAACCAAGATGGCGGCGGCCAAAAACCAACATGGCGCCATGGCGAAGGCCAAAAACCAAGATAGTGATGACCAAAAACCAACATGGTGACATGGCGGAGGCCAAAAACCAAGATAGTGATGACCAAAAACCAACATGGCGACATGGCGAAGGCCAAAAACCAACATGGCGACATGGTGACAGCCAAAAACCAACATGGCGATGACCAAAAACCAACATGGAGACATGGTGACAGCCAAAAACCAACATGGCGAAGGCCAAAAACCAACATGGCGACATGGTGACAGCCAAAAACCAACATGGCGAAGGCCAAAAACCAACATGGCGACATGGTGACAGCCAAAAACCAACATGGCGATATGGTGACAGCCAAAAACCAACATGGCGAAGGCTAAAAACCAACATGGCGACATGGCGAAGGCCAAAAACCAACATGGCGCCATGGCGAAGGCCAAAAACCAAGTTGCGTTGATGTATTAAAGAAATTAGTTGGGTTAAAGCGAATTTTCTTTGACAGCCCGAGTTGTAGGAAGATCTTTAAGTTTTCTAAGACAGATAATTTATTATTATATATTATTATATATCATTATACTAGATGATGAGAGTTGGATGAGGCTCCAGAGAAAAAAAACTTTAGCACAGACGCTCACCTACACACACACACACACACACACACACACACACACACACACACACACACACAAGCACACACACGAGCACGTACAAGCCCATGCTCATCACTGCAAATTCCATCTCTTGAATGCACACACACACACACACACACACACACACCTGCTGGGGTGGATCAGGTTCAGGTCTTCAGAAAAGTCGACATGTCGGCTCATTTCTTCTCCTCCCTCAAATTTACCCTCCATCTCCTTTGTTGTCTAACTTTCCTCCCCCGTGAGGAGACTTCAGCCCACACAAACATGACAGCCAACACACACAGCCACACACACACTCACTCACACACAACCACACACACACTCACACACTCACACGCACACACGCACACACGCACACACACACACACACTCTTCTTTATTTCCAGCCGGTGTAAGATGTCACCTGAGTCGCTGTAATTACGCCCAGGGTGCTAATAGCGTTTCTCTCACCTCTCTGAGAGGCAGCCAGCGTTCACAGAGGTGTGTGTGTGTGTGTGTGTGTGTGTGTGTGTGTGTGTGTGTGTGTGTAGATAATGGGGTCAGTGTTGTCTTGTTCGGCTTTGAGCTTCTTCTTTTGTCGCTCGTCGGTCGGTTGAACTTTTTTGTTGTTGTTACTAAAAGACCTTTAAAGGAAGCAGATGTGTGCAGCAGCAGAGGGGAGGCAAGGTGTGTGTGTATGTATGTATATGTATATATATATATATATATATATATATATATACACACACCAACATACATACATAATACAGTATATGTACTTTAACATTGCCAAAGTCATTCCAAACTGAAGAAAGTCGTATTTAGAAGTCCATAAGGGTTGTGACTATTGCTGATGCTCACATTTTATTTATTTTATTTATTTTATTTATTTATCTTATTTATCTTGATTATTTTATTTATTTTATTTATTTATTGTGTGTGTGTCTGCTGGTGTTTTTGTTTGGTGGTTTTCAGTTTGTCTCGTCTCTATTGTAGGTCTTTTTATTGTGTCATTTTCTCATGTTGAATATAAAAATATTGAAAGTGAGAAGTTCATAAATTCACTGCTACTATTTCTTTTGTAAATATGCGATATGAGCCTCCAAATATCTGTCAGGTCATGTGCACTTTTACGAGGTATACTGAAATACAGCTTAATTAAGATGCTGGAAATATATTTTTAAATTACATATAAAACACTAATTAAAAAATCTGAATTTAAATATGCTTAAATATAAGAACATTACATTTATTAAATATTTTGCATAATACAATTTTGATAAATAATTTTTAATTAATTTAATTAATTTAATTTTGTTATTTGTTTTAAATACACTGAAGCACAAATAAAAATTAATTTAAAATTAGAGCACTTTTACAATGTGCATACTGAAATACAGGTTAATTAAAATGCTGGAATTATGTCTTTAAATTATATATAATACACTAATTAAAAATGTGTTATTAAGGAAGTATATTGTGTTATTTTGTATATTTATACGTGTTCAAAATGAGTATACCTTAAGTTATGTTAAATGAAACCACTTAAGTTTTACTTAAAACTGTACATAAAATATGCTTAAATATAATAACATTACATTTATTAAATATTTTACACACTTCTGTGTACCAACATAGCACAATTTTAATAAGTAATTTTTAAATAATTTAATTAAATTAATTTTGATATTTTTTTTAAATACACTGAAGCACAATTAAAAATGTATTTAAAATTAGTGCATTTTTACGAGGTATACTGAAATACAGCTTAATTAAAATGCTGGAAATATGTCTTTAAATTACATATAATACACTAGTTAAAAATGTACTTTTAAAGAAGTAGTACTTCAATTAAACTTTTACACTTATGGAAAATGTGCATGAACCTCCAAAATAGTGCATTGTTAATAAGTATAGTAATGTACAACTTGATTTATATTGTTGCGTTAATACTTAATAGAGTTACATGATGATAACTGTTAAATAAAAAGGGACTTTGACGTTATAAGAAATATACTCTAAGTGTGCTCACACATGTGACACGTTTTATATTAGTATACTTTTGGTAAAGTAAACTTCATTTATGCTTTTATGCTTCTAAATGTAATAAAACTGTGGTCAGTGGACAGTTAGAGGATTAGAGAGATTTGGGGGTTTGAGTGTCACTTTAAGTTTCTCCATCTTTGCTGCAGAACCTCGATGTTCACCATCAAACCTCCCAGAATCCTTTGGGATACGTTTCCTCCGCTGCCCTTCTCATCTTCTCGTCCCGGACAAAAGGACGCCTGTGTGCTGAAGGTTTGTTTGATTTGCTTGTTGAGTTTGCGCCGTCGGTTCGAGTCAAAGAGTTGTTTTCATCGGAGGAGGAGGAGGAGGAGGAGGAGGAAGAGGAGGAGGTGCTGGTGCAGAGAGGAGAAGCTATCTATTTGGTTTGCTTTGAGGAGGAGCGTTTGTTTTGTTGATGGACAGCAGCTCAGTGTCATCACCAACAGAGAAACATCAGCTCAGGTCCAACAACGTCTGACAGCATGAAGACTAAACACTGATTTTCATCCTGATTTCACTCGTTTTCCTGACAACTGTCCATCACCCTGTTTTATATATGTGTATATATATATATATATACATATATATACACATCCCAGACTTACCGGCAGGAAGCTAAGCAACTAACTGCTGTGGACGCCACGTTAATTCAGATCAGAAAGTCAAACTAACTAACTGATGGATGCAGCGGCAGACCAGAAACTCCCACAGTGAGTACTTGGAGTACTTCCTCCAACAGTGTGGTACTAGTACTTTTACTGCAGTAAACAGTACTTCTCTTCGTCATCAGTGTGAAGACGTCTGAACGCAGCGGGACGATGATTCAGACAGTCGGCACAAACAAAGATGTCATTGATGAAGAGAAAACTTCCTCTTCCTCTTCAACTCATCTTCTTCAACCTACTCACCTGTCACACACACACACATCAACACACGCACACACACAGGTTGAGTCTCTATCAGTCTCAGGTATGTGTCCTGACAGAGACAGTTGGCAGACAGACAGACCAGCAGTCTGAGTGTGTATTCTTCTCCTATTCTTCCTCCTCTTCTTTCCTCCTTTCTCCTCCTCTCTCTTCTCCTCTTCCTCCTCTCTCTCTCTCCTCCTGTGCCTATTGACCTTTGACCTGTGCCTCACGGTGAGGGGTGTGTTTGTTTCGCTGCCCAGCGCCGCCATGTTTCCCTGTTTGTTTCCCAACAGCTCAGTTTCTTGTTTTCAGTCTGACGCCTCCGACGCTGCGACACCGCGGTCATGAAATCTGAGAAATTAATCAGAGCTATTGTTCTTCCTCCCCATGTGTGTGTGCGTGCGTGTGTGTGTGTATATGTGTGTGTGTGTGTGTGTGTGTGTGTATATGTGTGTGTGTGTGTGTGTGTGTGTGTGTGTGTGTATGTGAGTGTGTGTTTACAGCCTATCAGTTTCTCTGTGTTTGGGTTTGTTTATACTGAGTCTCTCAGGACGACAAAGCCTCTCTCTTTGTTTGTGTGTGTGTGAGTGTTGTGTGTATTTTCATACGTTGCTGCCCTGAGTACTGGTGCTGCACTACTTGTGTTTTCTCTTTAGTAAACAAAAGCAAAACAAGCGCTCCCCTCAGGACTCACACTGTCAGAGGAAGGCTGCTTTCTCTTCTTCTCTTCATGTAAACAAACAACACAACACAACACAACAAACATCGGCTGACTAATCATAAGAGTACTGTACTTAAGTCAACGTACTTGTACTGTAAAGATAAACTGAGGGCGTATAAATCTCGGGATGTCTATAGTTAACTATCCTTCAGTAAAGTCAGTCAGAAAGAGAGTCGGACAATATCGGAGAAGAGTTTCAGAGACGGAGAGAAAGGGTTGCTAATAGTTTAGTAACATTTTCTCTCCATCTCTGAAACGTCTCTCTGATATTGTAGCTCTAGAGCCTCCAATCACAGTTTATCATCTCTAATGTCTGAGATCTGGATTCAGCCAACAACAGCAAGAGGACATTTTAGATGTGGAACTTTAACCCACTGCTAGCGTTAGCCTCCAGTCTTTCCTTTGGTTCGCCTCCAGTGTTAGACTCCAGTGTTGGCCTCCAGTGTTAGCCTCCAGTCTTAGCCGCCAGTGTTGGCCTCCATTGTTGGCCTCCAGTGTTAGCCTCCAGTGTTAGCCTCCATTGTTAGACTCCAGTGTTGGCCTCCAGTGTTAGCCTCAAGTGTTAGCCTCCATTGTTAGCCTCCAGTCTTAACCTCCAGTGTTGACCTCCAGTGTTAGCCTCTAGTGTTAGCCTCCATTGTTAGACTCTGGTGTTGGCCTCCAGTGTTAGCCTCCAGTGTTAGCCTCCATTGTTAGCCTCCAGTGTTAGCCTCCATTGTTAGCCTCCAGTCTCAACCTCCAGTGTTGACCTCCAGTGTTGGCCTCCAGCGTTAGCCTCCAGTCTCAACCTCCAGTGTTGACCTCCAGTGTTGGCCTCCAGCGTTAGCCTCCAGTCTTAGCCTCCAGTGTTGACCTCCAGCGTTAGCCTCCAGTCTTAGCCTCCAGTCTTAGCCTCCAGTGTTGGCCTCCAGTGTTATTAGACTATTTCTTGAACTGGCCTGTTGGTGTTGAGCTCTCTGTGGATCAAACCAACCAGACTACCTTCACATTTCTGCTGTTTTTAGTGTTTCTGCAGCAGCTTGGTCACATGATCAGTTCCTGGTTTTCTGTCTCCGGTTACACTAACTCGCCCTCGGCCCGTCTATTTACATACTTCACCTCGCTAAGTACATGTGTGTGTTGTTCTTCCTCTGGCCACAACAAAAACAAGCGCTCCCTTCACTCCTCTGTGTCTGTTGACATACTTCCTCCCTCTAAATTACACCTCGACACCAAACCGAGCGCTCCCTCCCTCCTGTACCTGTCACAGCCCGGCCCGGCCCAGCCCGGCTTGTTTACATACTTTGCGGCTCTAAGTACATGTGTATGTTTTCACAGTGTTTCCTTTCTTTGGGTACAACAAAACAAGCGCTCCTCTCTTGAACATGACAGCTCGCTCTAAAGCTAATGTCGCCCTCAGGGAGGCCGAAGAGGAGGAGGAGGAGGAGGAGGAGGAGGAGGAGATGATTCATAACGACCTGCCATCCTGTCAACACACACACACACGCACACACACACACACACACACACACACACACACACACACACACAGCCTGCAGGGACAATAGGTGCCGTTGCTTTTAAGGGTGAGTCCAACCTGGATCGTCTTACCTTCCCTCTCTCTCTCTCTCTCTCTTCAAGTCATTTGTACTCCCTCCTCCTCTTCCTCCCCTCTTCCTCCACCATCATTAACAGCTAAAGTTACTCCCCACCCCCCCACCCCTCCTCACTCCAAGCTAAACACACTCATCACTGTCTTCAGTGTGTGTGTCCAGGTATGTGTGTGTTAGCGTACCTGCTAACTGCTACGTTAACATTTCTCAGGAAACTCCCTCCCCAAAAAAAACATGTTTTTAAAGACCAGTCCAACATTTTTAATGTTTCTTTATGAGAGCAGCAGTGATGGAAGAAGTATTTAGACCGTTTAGTTAAGTAAAATTACAAAAAGATATTGTCAAAGTTAACGCGATAAGAACGCAAATTCATTTTAACGCCACTAATTTCTTTAACGCATTAACGCAGCTTGCTTTTGTTAGGTTGTAGCAGCTCAGTTTTAAAGCTAGAGTGAAGATCCTGGTATCATATGAAACTATAAACCTGATGAATCCATCGGTACCAACCAGGTCAGACTAGCTGGTCATGAAAGAGGTTAAATAACGCTCCAAACTTACACTAAATCTTGGTTTTTGGACGTCTCCATCTTGGTTTTTGGACGTCTCCATCTTGGTTCTTGGACGTCTCCATCTTGGTTTTTGGACGTCATCATCTTGGTTTTTGGACGTCTCCATCTTGGTTTTTGGTCGTCTCCATCTTGGTTTTTGGACGTCATCATCTTGGTTTTTGGACGTCTCCATCTTGGTTCTTGGTCATCTCCATCTTGGTTTTTGGACGTCATCATCTTGGTTTTTGGTCGTCTCCATCTTGGTTTTTGGACGTCTCCATCTTGGTTTTTGGACGTCTCCATCTTGGTTTTTGGTCGTCTCCATCTTGGTTTTTGGTCGACGCCATCTTGGTTTTTGGTCGACGCCATCTTGGTTCTTGGTTGTCTCCATCTTGGTTCTTGGACGTCTCCATCTGTTTGTTGAGTGAAATGCACCCTGGGAGTTGTAGTTTTATTTAGTTATATGTTCTAATCTTTGGTAGCGATGAACTAGGAGAGTTTAATAAAGGTCTATAATCTGTCTGTAGTTCATAACTAACTCCTTCATCAGCTCAGGAAGTCAACCAGACTCCATTATACATTTGTCTTGTTTTGCTGGTGCATAAACATACATGTATAAAATGCTCCAACATCTTTATTAATGGTTCACAGTTTTGTGTTTGGTGCATTCAGCAGAGCTCCGTTGGCTCTCCACTCTCTCCGTTAACATCCATTTTTACACAATGGTGTTTATTTTAGCACCGTGGCAGCTGGGAACTTAAACAGTCAACATCTCCATCTGTGAGGCAGCAACATGTTTTATCATCCAGCTGGATTCAAGAGAATCAGAGGAATCATTGAGTTCATTATCCAGGTAACCTCTTCAGGTGATTCCCGCCTTTATTAATGACTCCGACCGGCGACCTGCTGCCTCTCTAACCTCTCCTCTCTCTTCACCTTTCCCAGCAGCCTCCCCTCCGGAGGGACCCCTCCACCCCCCCGCTCTGTAAACATCAGTTTGGTGGGAAAGTTTGGTTCATCCGTCTCTCTTCCTGTCAGGTAAGATGAGACGAGGCGGCTGCAGACCGCCGATCGATCTTCTTCTGCTGCAGATCACTGTCATTCTTCTTCTTCTTCTTCTTCTTCTTCTTCATCACTGCTGCTACTGCATCCACCTCAAACTACACCTGTACACATGAAATCAACGTTGTAAATCGTCTTAGTTGGCTTTAAAAAAGACGATCAGATTCAACAACAATCCATATCACGTCTCAGTCAGTCAGTAATCTGTTAATGTTAACATTTAGTTTCTAGACACGTGTATAAACCTTATTTTAACACCTGGGAAGTAACTTTACTTTAAAGGTGCAACGTTTAAGATCTGGCCAGAATTTTAGTTTAAAACATTAAAAAAATTAACTAATATTATCAAAAGAATGTGAATAAGTGTTGACGTTAAGTTAAATACGTGAATGTATCGTGCTGCAGAGATATTTACTGCCAACCAACATGCAGCCGTTCAAACTCCGATTCATGTAACCGGTGGTGGAGCCTTGAAAAGGTCGGCGTTGCGATATTTACACATATCCAAAACCTGTTGATTATGGTGGACGGAACCTGCCAAAATCAAAAATAAATGACTTGATAAATGAATAAATATGCCAATAAATGTAGAGAGAGAGCCGGTGACGCACTTGGCGAAGTTAGCAGAAGTATACGCCTGTGACTACATCCTGTTTAGAAATACTGTATATACAAGTAAAAGTCCTGCATCAAAAGTACGTATTCATTATGCAGAACGACCCATTTCAGAATATATATTATATTATTGTATTCTAATTATTGATGCATTAATGTGTTCATCAGTTTAATGTTGCAGCTGGTGAAGGTGGAACTACTTTTAATGACGAGGAAAGTCTTATTTTTATCTATAATATTACATCATATTTGATTATATTTTGTTTTATTAATCTGAATCTGCAAAATAACTAAAGTATTCAGATAAATGTAGTGCAGTATAAAGCTCAATATGTCCCTCTGTAATTTAGTGGAGTATAAAGTAGCAGAAAATATAAATACTCACGTAAGGTAGAAGTACCTCAGTGTTGTACATGAGTGCAGTAGTACATGTTCTCTCCTCCTCAGCGCGTACCTTCAGGTGTTTGCGTGTCTCAGGTCATGTTGGTGTCGGATCAGCCAGGTGCTGAGGATTAGTGTCGCCAGACTCTCTGTACCTTGAAGAGCAGCCGGCGCTTATCGGCGGGACGGGAGACGAACAACAACACACGATTAAAATCTGCAGTCTGAAGGTTAATATTTAATATGAGGATACTACTACTGATACTGCAGGAGAGACGGAGGGAGGGACGGGAGGGACAGACGGGACGCAGGTCAGAGACCATCAGAACTGATCATGATTCCTTCCCATGATGCACTCTGAGTAATAATCAGCACTAGAGAGGTCAAACAGTTGAAGAATGGTTCTTTTTTGTAAATTTAGAAATATAAAAAATCCAGTTAAACGTCCCCACATTGTCTTCCCGACAGTCGAGTCTCAAGTCATTCCAGTCAAGTCTGGAGTGACTTGTTGAACCCGAGCTGTAGGTTTGATACTTGACTTGAGGATTTGACTTTTAGTCATCTGGAATGACTCCAAACTGAACTTGGAGTAGAATTCATTTGGATTTGTCTCAAATTACTTAAAATTGAACTTATTCTGACTCATTTTGAATGACTCGAGTCCTAACTTGGACTTGTCTTGAATGACTTGTGTCCTGATTTTGTCTTGTTGTGATTGTCTTGAGTCTTTACTGCCTTGAATGTCTCTTGACTAAACTTAAAACTTGTGTCAACTTGGACTTGTTAAGAATGACTTGGTCTAGTCTTGAATAACTTAGGAACTTAACTTGGACTTTTGCAACTTCGACTTGTCTTGAGTAACTTGAAATTTGATCTTGTCTTGAATGCCCTTTGAACTTGACTTAAACTTGTGTCAACTTGGACGTGTCATGAATGACTTGAAACTTAAATTGGACTTGTCTTGAATGACTTGTGTCCTCCTAGTTTTGTCTTGTTTTGAATGTCTTAAGACTTTACTGTCTTGAATGTCTCTTGACTTCTTAAACTTGTGTCCTCTTGGACTTGGTCCAGAATGACTCGGTGCTGTCTTGAATAACAGGAAACTTGGTTTTAATAACTTGAAACTGAACTTGGACTTGTCTTGAAGGGAGCGCTTGTTTGGCTGAAGGGAGGGAAATATCGTGTGGTGTCTGAGAGCGCCGAGTGAAGCTGTAAACAGTC
>CAKAOH010015034.1:0-15456 GCA_916701665.1 Sebastiscus tertius | reverse complement strand
GACTTTTTTCAGATTTTTTTTTCAGACTTCTTTTTTCGGACTTTTTTTTCGGACATTTTTTTCGGACATTTTTCAGATTTTTTTTTTCAGACTTTTTTCCGACATTTTTTCAGACTTTTTTCCGACTTTTTTTTCCCGACATTTTTCAGATTTTTTTTAAAATCTTTTTTTTAAGATCTTTTTTTCCGGACTTTTTTCAGATCTTTTTTTCAGACTTTTTTTTCTGACATTTTTTTTTACAGTAGACTGTATAGCTGTCTGATGACAAGGTCAAGCGGTAAAAAAATTCTCTAATATAGCATACGCATCTTTCTTTTAGGTGGCTAAAATACATTTTGCTGCCGGCCTCGTCCACAACGGTACATTGGTTTGCTTCTGTGCAGTAACTCCTGTCTGCTTCTCCAAACTGGTGGCGTGCTGACCGTCATCTACTGTAGGTAATACACCGACTATGGAGAAGTACCTCATACAACCTCACTTCAAAACACCCGAACTATCCCTTTAACTACAGTTTTCTTTTTATGCATTGCTGATAATATTGAAATATCACGATACTGCACACTGTTTCTTAGATATTATATTAGAAGGCAGGATTTGTGAGGTGCAAGGAAAAGACTGTTTACCTGTTATGATTTTGGAGGCGGAGCCGACGATGCCGTTGTCATTTGCTGCAGGTTGCGGAGGCGGCGGCATGCTGGGTCGGGGCCGTGGCTTGGGTGCCGGCCTGGAGGGGCGAGGGAGAGATCCAGAGGGGTAGAAAGACAGCGGGTTGGAGTGCGGCCCGTCATGAGGCGGAGTGTCGGGAGGGGTGGGAGTGCTGGGGGGAGAGTGCTCCGACTCGCCCTGGGCCTGGTGGGATGCTTGAGGGGGCTGCGGGGGCGGGTGGCTCGGGGCATGGATTGGGCTGTCTTTGCTGGGGTAGCGTCGGGGGGTGATGGGAGGGTGATGAGGGGAGCCGGGTGTCTGGGTGTTGCTGGGCTGGGAGGCGAAGGGGCTGAACTGTTTGGGCGGGGCTGGGGCCTGCTTCTTGGTGCCTTCAGGGGAAAACATCATCGTTACACGATACATTGATGATATTACAGTTTTCGCTTTGGCTCAATTCTCAATTATTTTTTTCAAAACAGAAAGCTCAAAATCTCTAAACAATTAGTTTGTCGTTCACAACAGATTTGAATTTCTCATTCATTCAAGCAAATTGCACGTGTTGTGGCACGTGTGCTTAAGAGGAAGCACAACGACTACTTGAACATGTCTTGCTGATTCAGTGAAATTGTCGTCTTCCTCTTCTTCTAAACATTCATTGTTTGAGTCCTCACATACAAAATTATCCATTAAATTATCAAAACCTGTTAGACATACATGTATATTCCGTAAATATCTATGACGAGGAGGTACAATTTGTTGTTTTTAACTGAACTACCTCAGGTTTTTTTCATTGTTGCAGGGTTGTTGTTGTTTTTTTTGGCATAGATGTAAATTTTTCTTGAATTTCCCTCGGGATCAATAAAGTTACTATCTATCTATCTATTTTTTGGCAAAATTTCTTTTCACAGTATATGACTTTACATGAAAGATCAAAAGAGAATTTTCTGTTTCCAGTACGTAAGCGGTAGTAGAAAACAGTCAGTGTCAACAAAAAGCAGAACAAAACAGAGATTTGCATCTAAGAAACACTTCCTGGGTTGAGTTCTGTGGTAAAAGAATCATCTAATCATTTTGACCAGTACGGCTCAGACGATGACAGAACATTTTTAATTTTGGTGGCCAACTTACTGTCACAATGACCAGCTTTTCAAGCATGAATGAATTGTTTTGGGTGAGTTACTACCTTTTGCAAACTTGCAATAGGAGTTGTGACGTCCCATCAAACAATTGTGACAATTGTACTTACAGTTTAGAGAAAGTTAAGGCTGTTTCAGAAAAATGAGCCAACGCCATTGAGATTGTACATCCTCTCACCTCTGCGAACCAGGTGTGGACTCGGCCCCCTGGATCCACCCTGAGAGTGGGGCGTTCCTACTGTAAGATGGACCGAACCATTCCTCTGTGGAGGGGGGGTGGACGTGTGTTCACGGGCCGGGCTGTGGGAATACAAGGAATCCAAATATTAATCCATCAACAAGTCATCTGTACTTTAACAGATATTAACAAAGAAGTGCTGCAAGAACACGTGCATGCAATACATCAAACAAACTGCAACATATTGACATTCAAAAGCTAATTATGCTCGATGAAGGATGAGGAATAACTCACATGATATAAAGACAAATGTAGAGAAGAGGATGCAAAATTGTTCAAATGTGTTACGTGCAAAAATCAGACATTGCCACAGAGAAGTCAAACAGACGGAGACGCAGGCAAGAAGGAAGGAGATGTCTAAAATTAGAAACATCACAACAAGCAGGATGGAGGATAAAAGTCGCCTGTAATCAAAGCATCACATGATTTTTGTTGCATTCTTAATCTGTTAAAATGAAGTCAAATTAAAAAGCTGAGGACATTGTTATTCTTATCATTTTCTGTTTTGTTCCCCAACATGGGAACTGAGAACTCAAAAGACAAATGACAAACATAAACGGGCGGGTGAGCTCCGGATTGGTTGATTGGCTGCGAGCAGGCGGTGGAGTATTGTTGCTACCTCAGCTCGCTCCTCCTTACCTGCTGTCCTCTGCGCTGAGCTGGGTTACAACCTGAGGTTGCACTGCCGCTACCTGGACCCCACCACCCAGACCACCACCACCAACACCACCACCACTACTAGCACCACTCAGGCCCGGCTGCTCAGCCTCTGTAGCCGGGGACGGAAGCTGGGGCTGGGGCTCAGCGGGCTGGGCGGCGGGACCCCCGGCTTCCAGAGGGGGCAGTGGGGGTTGGAAGGTGGGTGAGGTTAGATGTGGCTGCTTTCTATTTACAGCGCTGGCTCTACGAGGAGTGGGCTCCGGCTGTTTGTTAACAGTGCTAGGGAAGGGGGGGAGAGGGGAGAGAGTTCAGGAGGGCAAACCACACGGGCATCAGACAGAATGAAAGAGCAACAGACGGAGAGAGACAGCGAGAGCAGAGGGGAGATGGTGCGGTAGACAGAAAGAGACGCCACTTCCTGAGTTCAATGAAACCAGTTCAGAAGGAAGAATCCAAAAAGGACATAAAAAAAAAAAATCACATGAAAGTGACCTTTAAAAACAGAACTGCGACATCTCTGCAGGGACAGAAGAGGCAGATGCTACACCATACAAACAAAATGCAACAGAGGAAGCCCACACAAAACATAAAACCAGCAACCTACAGTGTTACCTAAGCTTTAATTGGGAAACAAAGGAGATAACACAGGAGTACACAAGAGTAACACACGAGAATTAGACAAAATGGTATCCCCCAGTGAGGCTGAAAAGTCTGAAAGAAAACTGCTTTTTCATCATGTTTAGTACCAAAAACAGAGCTGAAATCACCTAAACATAGCAGATCTGTGGTGCAAAAAAAAATAAATCACACAAAACATCATTCCCTTGTCTTACTTATCAGTAACTGTATTCATGGGGGCTACATTGGGCTGCGGCGCAGCTTTGAAGTCTGGACAGGGCAGATCTTCAGTGGGTGTTTCTGTGACTGTGATGGACTCGTTGGCCACTACATAGAGGGCCGACACGACCGGGCCCCGCGACTCCTGCCTGCTCAGTGTCTTGGGACGGGACGGGAGGGTGAGAGGCAGGCTGAGGCTGAGGTTGGGGCGAGGCAGGTACCTGTCTTTACGGGGGGTGTGACTGTCCCCGTCCTGCCCCACCAGGCTGCCGGGGCGTTTCCTTTCCAGGCCGGGTTCGGGGTCCGGGGTGGCCGGGTGGGTCGGCATGGCGAATATGCCCGACACGTTGAAGTCCACCTCTGGAGGGAGGAAGATAGAGAAAATGATCTTCTAATGCTCGTCATAGTTGACAGCATTAGAGCATTTTGCCACACTATGAAATGATACAGACATTCATGATGATTATTAATTAATTAATCCTCTCATTTTTCAATTAGCGCCATCATCAGGTCAAAATGTTGATTACCTCCGCCAAGGCAGAAGGCCTAGGAAGGAGGTTATGTTTTCGCCGGTGTTGGTTTGTCTGTTTGGAGGATTACTCCAAAAGTCCGGGAAGGTTTTGAATGAATTCTTTAGGAGGGGTCGGGCGTGGTACAATGAACAAAACATTAGATTTTGGTGGCGATGCAGATCATGATCCGGCTTCTGGATTTTTTTTTAATAACTCCGCTCAGCCTGTGAATTAACACCACAGGCTTTAAGACATGCGCAGTGTAACTGATGACGCATTTATGACGCGTCACCCTGCCTCTTTCCTTCTGCCTACAGAAGGAGGGGGGACAGAGAGAGAGCGGGGGGGTGGAGGGAAGAGGGGATGACTAGATTTGGCGTTTTTTCACATTAAACTCTGTAAAATTACAGTTTAGTTCGACCAAAGCACACTCGGTGATTGTTGGAAAGAGCAACGACGACGGTTTAGGTGAGTTTTATTTTGTTTCTGTCCAGTTTGAATGAAGTGTTTTACAATTCTCTGCTACGTACAGCTGATCTCAACATAAGCAAAAATACACGTGGATGATGGCGCAAGCTGAACGGAGAGGGTGGGGCAATCGTACTCGGGCAGCTTGGCGGAGGCCTGCGCTCTCTGAGTGCCATTCTAGTTGTTTGTTTAATGCTAATTCACTAATGTTAACATGCTGACACGCTCAACTTTGACGGTGATTTTGGTAACCATTATACCTGCTTAACATCAGCCATTGTGAGCGTGTTAGCATGCTGATGTTAGCATTTAGCCCAAAGCACCACTGTGCCTAAATACAGCCTCACTAAGCCACTACCATGGCCGTACACTCTTTGTTTTAAATTACACTGTCCCCCTTTGCTGCTCTAATCCTCCAAATGTCCCTGGCTCAATGTTATAAGAAGTATGTCCTAATTGTATGCTTACTGCATGCAACAGTACGTACTTTGTAAGGGCAGCTGCAGTACGTACTAAAAGTTATGCGATTTGGTATGCAGAGAAGGTTTGGAAAGAACCTCTAGAATTTTTTTTTGAAGGTAGTTCAAACATTTCACGCTAATAAACTCTGCTGACGCTGCATTCAATAGATAAAACAGCACTTAGTCTTAGTTTGGACAGCCATCATCAGTAATTAGTACACCTATAAACAACATTCAACATGGTTACATTTCTCCCAAAATCTCCTCGTTGTGTGATGTGTTCTTCTCTATTTAACCATTTAACCTCCTTGAGGTAAGACCGAGAGAAGAAGTACTATTGCAAATACAACAAACCGATGTTTTACCTTCTGGGAAGAACCAATCAGCATGCTGGATGATAGGCTCGATGATGGCGACCACGTGGATCGACGTGGCTGCTGCCATCTCCGCCAGCGTCCTGAACACACAGACAGACGAGCTTCATCAGCCTCAGCTTCACTGTGTACTCGGACATGAATATGAGGAAACGGCACACAGTTCTTACCCCTCAGCCTTTGCCCAGAGCAGGTTGGGCCCGAGGACTATGGAGATGTTGCTGGGAGTCATCTTATTGACGTCACTGTCCTGAGCCAGCTTAGCCAGAAACTTCACCAGATACCTGAAACACAAACTCCAACCTCTGAGCTACTGCGACCGTCTTATCATCCACATTTAGTCTTTATTAACTTAAATTGTGATAAAGAAATCAGTCAGAATGTTAGATAATCTGTTGTTTATCTCGGCACCTGTCTGAGTCACTGCCTGTGGTGTTTTCTGTTTAAAAAACAGGCAGCATGTACTACTAACCCATCTTTTAAGTGGTTACGTCCGGTCTCCACTCTGATATGGAGCACACAGCTAACATGTACGTGGTTTGTTCACATGATGTAGGACAGAAGTGCATAATGTAACGTATTCAGTGTGGACAGAGAGCGTCAGATGCTACGCGATGCTGCGCGATAGTCGTGTAGTCAGCCGTGGCTGGAGGCATTATGTTTCCGTCCGGCCGTCTGGTTCATTCTCGTGAACGCGATATCTCAGGAACGCCAGGAGGGAATTTCTTTAAATTTGGCACAAACATCCACCTGGACTCAAGGATGAACTGATTAGATTTTGGTGGTCAAAGGTCACTGTGACCTCACAAAACACATCTTTTGGCCATAACTCAAGAATTCAAATGCTAATTATGACAATTTTACACAAATGTCTAACAGGATAAAATGATGAAGAGATGAGACGTGGATGTAAATGGCAACTAGACTGGCTGGCGGAGGCCTCTAGTTTCTTCTTAAATTGTTCTATATGAGGATATTGGCCTTGAGAGAGGCCGGAAGTTGTAAAGGTGTCTAGTATTTTACAATAAAATAGCAGAAATTAGAGAGAACTTTGAAAAATAATGATATCTTTGTGTGACTGGATTCATTTTTCTCTTTTATTTTTCATCTTCAACCTCTTCAAGTTTATCTTGGAACCATTGTTTTAAGCAGCAGTTAGTGCTGTATTTGTATGTCTAATAATAAGGCATCGATATGACTCGTTCCACTCCGTTAAAATCTGCAGTATCACTCGTGAAAGTGAAAGGCGGAACAGAAATAACTCTATACAGTTAGTTTCTGTTGATGTAGCCTGCTTTCAGAAACGAAGCGTACACCTCGGCTGTGCAAGAACACGTTGTGTTGCATCAGCTGAACAGAATACAATATCGTTGAAGATGCTCTTACCTGAAGTTTGCTTTGTGAGTCTTGGGCAAACGGTCACATGTCACCCACAAGGCCTGCAGCCTCTTGTCAGGGTCAGACACACTGAAAGCATACACACCATATTTGCTCGTTACACACAAGTACCAGAATATCTAAAGCAACCATGCTGCTTCAGGTGTATGTTTAATGCTTATTATTTGAATGGTTTGTTTTGCAGGATATTAAAGAGAGTCATATCTGTGTGTGTCTTCTTACTTAGAGGCCTGTGTCCACTCGTCGTACAGGCTAAAAGTCATTAGAGGTTCAGGAAGTTCCCTGAGGTAGGACTTCAGGGCTCCTGTGTATGAAGAGAAAAGCTTTGAGTAAATGATCTAGACCAGATGGTTCCACTTTTTTTTTGCGGATTTGTAGAACAGGTCGTACCGGCGACGGCGTGGGGGTCAGAGTAGAACTCCTCGAGCTGCGAGGTGGAGCAGTCCAGCGCCGCTTTTAGCTTCTTCAGTTTTGAAGCTCCGGCAGCTATTCTGAAGAGACCCTGCAAGAAAAATGTAGAAGAAAATGACTCATTAGTGCTTTTCTCGACAGGTACAAGTGACTGGTTTCAGTCCTAAAATTAAATAAGTGAGTCTGGGTTGGTATCAGGAAAGGAGAAGTAAAGCAGACAAAGTGCACCATCCAGTAAAGTCAAATTGAATAGTTCTTGTTACCAATAGAGATGTGGCTCTTTCGGGATGAGTAGCAGACAGACGTGCGGCGAGAGTTTTGTTTCCGTTAATAAAAATGTCCTCCTTGGGGAGTCTAGTGATTTGGTTACATTTTAAGAGTCCAATAGTGAACATGCTAATGCATAACAGATGCTCGCGAACACACTCGCACACAGTGTGTATTCCCGCAGCCTTGAGGCTAACGGACCACAAGTTGGCCACAGATGTTTCCAGACTGTACGTGCCATCATTTCTAGAGAGCAGTCCTCATGACCTACATCTCCTTCCAGCTCCGACAGAGTGGAGCGGTGACGTTTTATGGGTACAAAGTTTTATGTCCAAATTCTGATTAATTAACCTTCAACTTTGCTCTACTTTACTTTTAGCTTCTCATACTCTTGGGCCATCGCTCCATCCATACCTCCTCCTTCATGCCGGTCTCCAGCAGCATCATGACGCAGGCCTCGATGGGCAGAGCGATCTCCCGGTTACTCTTGTTCAGGTGCTCCTCCAGCAGCGTGCCGAACGCCGGCTTCTCCATCCAGGAGTCTAGAAGAGAGGTCAGTGTCTTTACACTTATCTGAGTGTTCTTCTACAGTTCTTCTACGTATAGTTGACAGTGAATGTGTAATCATGTTAGGTCCTGCACATGCACACATGATAAAAGTAGGGCTGTCAAACTTAACGCAATAATAATGCATTAACGCAAATTATTTTTCACGCCACTAATTTCTTTAACGCAACTTGTGATTCTTAGGTTGTAGCGGGCTCAGTGAAGATACTGGTGTCATATGAAACTAGAAAACCTGAGGAATCCATTGGAACTCACCATGTCATACTAGCTTGTTGCGAAGGAGGCTAAATAATGCTCCAAATTTACGTTAAATTTTGGCGAGAAAAAACTGTCATGTCCATTTCCAAAGGGGTCCCTTGACCTCTGACCGTCACATATGTGAATGAAAATGGGTTTTATGGGTATCCACGAGTCTCCCCTTTACAGACATGCCCACTTTATGATAATCACATGCAGTTTGGGGCAAGTCATAGTCAAGTACTAAAACTTGGAAAATGTGCCAAGTATTGACTCGATGATACTAATGTGATTGTGCTAAAAAAATACAGAGAGAAATGCTTTGCTTCTGTCGAGCTGGCTCTGTTTAGATTTACTTTATTTGCACCGTCAGCCAGGACAGGTGCAACCCAACAAGCCACGACAAGCCTACATCCACATCTGTCAACAACAGAGAACAGAGCTGCTTGTGTGTTGTACAATATATTAACCAGTGGTGGAATGTAACCAAGTACATTTACTCAAGTATTGTGCTTGTACTTTACTTGAGTATTTACATTTTGTGCTACTTTATACTTCTACCCCAGAACATCTCAGAGGGAAATACTGCACTACATTTATTTGACACTTCAGCTACTAGTTACTTTTTACATAAAAACGTATATTCTTTTGTGATATGATGCAGTAATGTACTACTAATCTACCCAGTAGTATAGTATCTATATTGCCTCCAAATTGAAGAACTACAACATTAAAATGTGCAGTATGTGTTAGCGATAAAAATGTAATAATATAATATTATATAAGAGGCTAACACTGCATAATGTGTACTTTTACTTTTGATACTTACAGTACATTTAGCTGATAATACTTCTGTACTTTTACTTGAGTAACATTCTGAATTCAGGACTTGTAATGGAGTATTTTTAGATTGTGTTTTTTGTACTTTTACTTGCGTAAAAGTTCTGGGTACTTCTTCCACCACTGATATTAACCAGTATGGCTGCCTGCTCTAAAACTTATTGGGGTTTAATGATGCAAAGGTTACGTTATTTTTATATATTATATATATATATATATATATAGAGTTAGCAGATTTAATGAAGGTATTCTTGCTGTTCACCTTGCTGTATTTGGATAGTCGGTATAGCTGCCTCCAGAGCTGCCAGAGACCTCCTGTGGTAGTCTGCCTGGTCCTCTAATAACTGTAGTACACACACACAAACATAAATCACAGGTCATATATACACAAACCTTCATTCACACTGCATAACCAAATAATACAGTTATAGTGCAATGGGCCATATTTGCATCACATTTCCATTTAAACTGACTTGCACCCACCATGACATAATAGCGCGCATAATCTCCCTCTTTGGAAGCAAAGTTGTACAAGTCTGCAGAGAGCTGGTCCTGCAGGAGGAAAACAAATAGATATATTTCCATACATGGCAAACATTATTGCAACCTTAAACCTTCCACTTTACTTTGCACAGAGACTTTTCATTAAGACGCAGATGAACTCCAGATGACAAAGCAATGACCTCTAATGACTCGGTCCTAATAATGTTTGTTCCTGTTACAAGGCTTCCTTTGTTCAGACAGTTCATAAGATATGATCCTAACCTGACTGGAATGTACAGCCATTAGATTTAACATATTTTGATTAAATACTGTATGTACAGCATAACTAAACTACAGTTGGTAAGGCATTGTGCTGCATAAATCATATTTTTGAATAATAAATGAGAAAACTGTGCATTGCAAGAGAGATTCAAAAGAAGGTCTACCTTGCATATTTCTACTTTGTTGAGAGCCTCGTCCATCTCGTCTTTGAGAGAATCGGCCTTAGCTGCCATGGCCTGGTTGTTGGACTTTGTTGCCTGATACCACCTGCAGGCCAACACATTATTTAGACATTTAGATGTGTCTGATATTCACGTCACAAAGATCTACGACAACAGTAACACACACTTTCGAAATCCTAAAAATGCAAAAAAACAACCAAACAACAACAAAAACGGGGCCGTGTGTGCGACTGAAGTTAAAGGTGTTGATAAATAATTGATGACATTATTGTGTAGACGAATATTTTAAGACAAAAATAATACATCCACAGAGCTTTTAGAAAGGTGCCGAATAAAACTATGGCTTTTCCTGAAAACAAATTGTGAATTAATCATTTTAAAAATGTTGGCGGGTCCAAAATGAACAATTTGTTTATCACTGTGGAAGATATCTGACATTTGGTTCCCACTTCTAACCAGGCTTGTGAATAGTAAGGGTCATCAGTCTGGAAAAAACGGATGAATGGCTGTAAATGGCGGTAAGTGTCTGGCAACGACTTGTTGTGAAGTGAATGCAATGGAACGGGGGAGGGAGAATGCAACATCTAGTGGCTGAATGTTATCAAAAGCATCTTTAACATTTGAGAATAATAGGTCTCAATACAGACTTTATCGCCCACTAAACTCAGACTGCATGCCAGCGTACCTCGTCTTGGCCGAGTCGTAGTCCAGAACCAGCTTGGCGAGTTGTTTTCTCTGTCTTAGTATATTGGGAATCTCGACCTGTGAGAGAAACGGTGAAGATCATGAGTGCACACGCACTTCATAGTCAACAACACAGAGGATATAAAACCTTTTCCCGTGAGAACATTGTGTCGATATGAATCATGCAGATTAGTAATGTAACACAAAAAGATGCCAAAGGCCATGTTGAATTTGGCACAATCATGACATTAAAACACACAGAGTTTACACACTTAGAAGTTTAAACTTTATGACCTGTTGTTGTTTTGACGTATTTTAAGAAGCCTTTTTGTAACACCTTGGCCTGGCACAGTAGATGAAAAATAGTCTTTTGGCTAATTCTGGCATTTTTTTTTACCATGATTGCATCCAAAATTCACTACTAACATGCTATTTAGTACGCTTCAACAGTATGTGAGATATTTTAGTATGTCTGAACCTTAGTATGAAACCAATAGTACGCGAATTGCATACTATTTCCGGTGAAATATTACAGTATGTAACGCTGGGCTCTACGGTGGCATAAATATCCCACAATGCAATGCAACTGCACCAATAACATTCATAACAGACGTTGACTGACAGCTCTGTACGCTTCAATTTAACTGTAAGTATAAGGTTTCACTTTGCTTGGAGTAAAATATATTTAAAATTAATTCAGACTTCTCACAAACCGTCGTTTTGGTCACATGAGGTTGTTACGGGTTACCATGGTTACACATCACCAACCGGCAAGGAGGCTATGGTATGGAGGTATGTAGTGCATAGTGTGTGATTTTGGACAAAGCTCATGTGTATTTATTAATTTGCACTGTCCCTTCTCAAATTAACTAAACTAAACTAAACTAAGCTTGAAGAGTGTTTCAGTCAATCGTAATTTGTCTTAAAATGCAAATTTACTAACTTAAATACAGATACATGCAGGCCATAAGTGATTACTACAGCAGTGTCTTTACCTCGGCCAGCTGGTTGAGAGGATCCAGGATGTCTCTCTCAATCTGGACTTCGTGCTGCATCAGTTCAGTCGCTAACCTGCTCTCAGCCTCCCCGCACACATCCATCATCTTGCTGCTCACACATAAAGGAATGAATACACATATATGTAACTGTTATCACTTCTGTTCTCACAGGGAGAAAAATGTAAAAGAAAACACACAGATACACACGAGGCCCCTTTGTGAGATCCTTCACGTTCCTTCCACTCAAATAATCACTTTTAATGTTGTATTTTAGTTAATTAGGAGTTTATTTTTGAGACAGACTTCAATTATGTGCCTGCACAAACACTGTAAACCCTTTAAGGAGACATATTATGCTCATTTTCAGGTGCATTCTTGTATTTGGGGTTTCTACTAGAACATGTTTACATGCTTTAATGTTCAGAAAACACTTTATGTTTCTCATACTTTCCGTCTGAATATACCTCACCCGCTATTCACCCTGACTGAAACGCTCCGTTTTGGCGTCTGTCTCCTTAAGCCCCCCATCAGAGAATCTTTTTCTTTTTAGGTAAATCAACTTCCAACAACTTAACTAGAACTCATTTAAATCATTATGTCCTAAAATATATAAAGTTCACTAACAGCTGAATCCAGAGTTATTTTTCTCAGCATAATGAACGTGTATCAGACCCACGGGACTGCACCGCCCTGCACGCGTAGATGACTTATCTGGTTCTAACAGCTCTCCTGCCAGCTGTATGCGGCTGTAATAATGGATATATTCGCTATAAGTCATTACTTTTATTATCTTATAATACACCGATGGTCTGTATGTTGTGAGCCTGTGAGTGGTGGATGTATTAACGTTTCTGTTCCCAAACAACTGGCTATCGGCCAGTAGCTAGTAGTGCTAGTAGCATGACATCAACAGAATTTAATGGAGTTGTAGGCTATTTACTAACACTCAGGGCAAAATCACAGGACACAACCTCTTCTACATCCATGGTCTGTGGTCTGTTGGACTCCATTTTGGATCCTTGACATGAAAAAGTTTGAGATTGCTCTCAAAATCTGTGTGAACTTCCAATTATGTCCATCACTCACTTTATGCTCCTCTGGGAAGCAGCCGCGCAAAAAGTTTAATAAATAAATAAGTAAATAGTTATAATAGTATCCATATTTATAATATTTTTATTGTTCAACACAGGCCATTTCGGCAGAGACATTAAATATATGACAATAGAATAGTTTTACTTTTGTACGGCACTTTGTAGGCGGATGTTTTACTGGCGTTGTTTGATAATACAGCAGTCGCTTTCAGTCCAAAATGGCAGAAGCGTAGCTCTGCTGCTGGGCGCTGATGTTGCAATGGAACGACCAATAAGCTTTCACTGCTTATTAATATACGTTCTTTGGCGGCAGCCTCTACTGGTCACTGTACAGCTGTGACATCACAACCTTACGGGAATCCCGGCGGCTTGTTTAAAAGCACGGTTTCTGAATCCGGGCTGTGTGCATTTCTCTGTGGATTGAGATTTTTGACAGTATTTCTATAGCACTTAGACCTGCTTTATAATCAAAAAGACATGGAAATCTACTATATGGGACCTTTTAATACTGCTGAAACTGGTCTTGCATACAACAAGATCTTGTAGTTAACTCACCCAATCAGACTCTCGTCTCCCAGCTGACTGCCTCCCTCCTGCATGGCCTGGGACAGCGTCGTCAGCGGCAGCTTTTTCTACAAGAAGACCAGCAAATAAAGTTTAGCCGAATATCCAAAAGATAACCCAGAGATTAGCTGCAAGCATGTCAAAAGAAAAAAATATATAAAATATAAAATGTGAGACAAAGTAACATACAACACTGATTCAACACTGAGTTTTGTCAGTTTTATTCAAGCGGATATCTCCGAGGCTGAAAAATGAAGCCAACGAGGAAGTGCCAAATAATAAACGTTAAAATGACCAACTTTACAGCAGAAATAAACATGTTTACAGCCAGGAACAACAAATGGTTTTGGTCTTTATAACTGATGTTCATGATAATGACTCATGAACGGCGGGTGAATTTTTATATAAGTCACCTGTTTAAATTATATAAAGGCTTAAATGTAGGCATCATTACTCCACTTTGAGTGATGGGTTGGTGCCGTGGTCGTGTCTAAAGGTGCATGTTGGTGGATAGTGCGGTGAGCGGCTCGGTGAGACTGCACATATTTGAAAATATAACTTGACACCCACGAGTTGGGAAACTGGCGAGAAGGTTAAGGTTAGCCATCGACCTCAAATGGTTAAGGTTAGGTCGTCGGGCAGCGAGACTCGTGACAGTTTTTGCAAGTTTTCTCAATTTGTGGGTTACCTTCTAGACACAACCCTTCATTTTTGCTGTTCGTCACGGAGACTACGTCCATATTTGATACAGTTTTATTGTGTGTGTGTGTGTGTGTGTGTGTGTGTGTGTGAATGAGGTGCAGAAGGTCTGTTATTCAGTGATAGTAAAACTGGCAGGAGCCCAGCGCTGAATATTTTCCTCCTGAGTGTCTCTCATATCAACGTGTTACATAAGAGGAGATGCTTTGTGTTCATAGCAACGAGATAGCAGCTCCTTGCTAACACTGACAATAGTGTCACAGTGATTCACCCTTATTCAACTTCTGTTGTGACTCTTAACAGCAAAATGGAAAAGCTTTCCATAGAGATCCTGACTGTGTAGCGTGTTGCTGACATGCAGAGAAGTTGAGGTTATGACGGGTCGGAGTGCTTCTTACATGTCTCTTCTCGGTGTCGGTGCCCAGTTGACCCTGCAGACAGGACACCAGCCTCTTGTGTGTGTTGTGCGACACCAAACGCACCAACTCCAGCCGCCTCTCGATCTGTGGGTGCACAAAAAGACACAAAACGTTATAAAATCAGAACAAAAACAGGCCGGCTATGACTAGAGGATACATATACAGACACCCGACAAAACGTGTCGGGTGGCAACGAGGAAGGAAATATATTAAAAAGCCTTTATTGTAGTGGCTAAATCAACATGTTTTGACCACTGTAGGTCTTCGTCAGGGCTTAAAAACAAACCTATACAGTCAAATGATCACCATAGTATTACAAAATAGTAGGAGGAGTTTCATTAATGATGGACATAAATTACTTGTTATTTCTTTGGGATTTTTTTGTAGACCTACAATGATCGAAACATGTTGGCTTTTTAATGATTTGGCCACTACAATAAAGGCTTTTTAATACATTTCCTTCCTCGTTGCCACTTGTTTTAGTATATCGGAGTGCCTGGATTGCCTCACAGACATTCTTCCTGTTTAACAGAAACAACCCAGGTGAGAGCTACAAATTAAAAACACAAAAAGTTGAACCAGTGCACATCCATCTCTAAACTTTCCATCGTGCTCTTGTTATTGAAAGATGATGGAGAATGTCGGTGTCTGTTTGTCTAACTCTATTCTGCAGCGTGCAGTGTTACAACAGGCAGCAGATGGAAGGATTCATGACAGATAAGTCACATAGAGCGATGGATTGTTGTTTTTACTGCGAACAGGGAAACCTTCTTTGTCTCAATGCAGAGATATCATCAGGAAGAACAGATAATACTTCTGACTGCAACCCTGATCTACTGGTTTGAGCAGGAAGGTATCATTAAGTGGTTTTGCATGTTTTAACCCATTTACATTTTATGCTTTACCTTACCACAGCCCATTTTCCGGAGCATGACTTACGTTTTCAGATTGATTTTCTACCTTCTAGGCAGCCACGGCTTTAGGATTTTTTTCTTTTTATACA
>CAKAOH010015031.1:0-13432 GCA_916701665.1 Sebastiscus tertius | reverse complement strand
TCCCTCCCTCCCTCCCTCTCTCTCTGCCTGTCTCTGTGTCCCTCCCTCCCTCCCTCCCTCCCTTTCTCTCTGCCTGTCTGTCCCTCCCTCTCTCTCTCTCTCTCTCTCAACTATGACTTTTCAATACATCACTTGTGCTCATAAAACCATGTGATGACGTCGTTCTCTCCTCCTGCAGCCCTGCTCCACCCAGATCATCAAGCTGATGGAGAAACACATGGAGGTGGTGCTGGGAATCGCCTTCGCCATCGCCATCCTGCTGGTGAGCACACAAAACACACTTTGATTTACCACCAAAAATACACGTTAGAACTACAACCTTTGTACATTTTAACATACAGAAACAACAAAGTGCTTCTCAAAACAACCAAAAAGACTTTTAAAATGTAGACACACTATACTATGACTTTAATTATATCACAAATATATAATGTTTTGACCAGATTTGATGATTTAAAGCACAAAATTATGTTCTTTAAAACGTCTCCTCTCTCTTTGCAGATTTTCGGCATGGTCTTTTCCATGATTCTCTACTGTCAAATCGGCAAGAAAGAGGCCGTCACTACTGCCTAAACACACACATGGGCCACGCCCCTCACTACCTGACAACTGCCAATCAGCAGTGCCCAAATAACCCATGTAACCTTAGTCTACTGTAACTTAACCTGTGCTTTTACTGTGGAGGAACACGCTGATATTTTGGTTGTCATTTCATGCCATTAATACAGTAAATACACAGCCTGGCATGTACTGTATGGAATCTCAATAGTGACAACAACTCTCCATGTGAAATTGTTTAACCAATAATATAATTAGAAATATATTTACTCTCCCGTTAATTGAATGAATAAAATCTTTTTTTAAAACAAATGGATTTCCCAGAATATCAAACGTTTTTTTCTTTTTTTTTTTTTTTTATCAAACTCTCAAGTCAAAACCAAGCTACTGTATATAACAAGTAAAACAAGAGTCTGTTTCCATTCAAACTGTGGCCTCAAGATACTAAATCTAGGAAGATGGTGGTCCAAAACCTTTTGTGTTGTCTCTGGGGCTTATTAATTATGAAAGCCCATTACTGTCCCCCCCCAAAAAAATCAATACATTTGTCATTATAGAGTTTTAGCCAAACTTTGATTTTAAGCAATGCTTAAAATCAAACGTATTATTACAAAGAAGTAGTAGTAGTGAATGACAGTTTTAAGATTTTTTGTTTAATTTGTTTTGGATGCAGCAATGGGCTTCCATAGATTTACGTTCTAAACATATTTTGCTGTCTGTCGCAACGTCTGCTTCCACTTTCGGAAATATCACAAAATAATCCTCAGGACGATATAATAATAAAAGCATATTAGTGGTTTAATCTTGTTGCTATTACAATTATAGTTTTGTTTTTGTTTTTACTGTCACTGCTTGAAAACTGAAAGGATATTTCTTTTTGTCACAGAACTTGAGTTTAGTTTTGGGACATCATGTGTCGTACTAAAAGACAGGAAATAAAAATATGAACGAATTAAAATAAATCTTCTCACGAGTATCCATCATTACTAAGTACATTTAAATTATGAGGTACTGTATTATAATTTTTAGTTGCCAAGTCATGATTATGAAATACTATATTATGGCTTTTACATTGTTTTTCCACAAACTGTGCTATGACTTTTATTTTTTCAACTATGACTTTAAAAAAGTTTCAACAAATTACTACAACTTTTTTTAGACATACTAAACTGACCTTTTCATATATTATGACTTTGACATTTTTTGACATACTATACTTTGTTTTTTTTTAAATGAAATTTTTTGATATACTATACTATGACTATTTTCATGAAATTTGTCAACATGCCAAGCTGTGACTTTACTTCTACTTTTTTAGACATACTAAACTGACTTTTTCATGTATTGACTTTTAAATTTTCCGACATACTATACTATGACTTTTTTCATGAATTTTTTCGACATACTATAATGACTTTTTTTTCATGTACTATACTGACTTTTTCTATTTAATCGATATACTATCACTGTTTTTTTTCCACCATACTATACTATGACAAATTTTTTAGACATGCTATACTATGACTTTTTTCACGTACTCTACTGACTTTTTCTATTTAATTGAAATACTATACTATCACTGTTTTTTTTTTCAACATACTATACTAGAATTTTTTCAAGAAATTTTTCGTCATACTATATTATGACTTTTTAATCTTTCGACATACCATACTATGACTTTTTTTCATGAAATCTTTTCGACATACTATACTAGAATTTTTTCACATTCAATTTTTTCGACATACTATCCTATGATTATTTTCGTAAAATTTGTCAACATGCTAAACTGACTTTTTAACGTTTTTCGACATGCTATAATATGACTTTTTTTTCACGTACTATACTGATTTTTTCTATGTAATCGACATACTATACTATCACTGTTTTTTTTTCTCGACATACTATACTATGACTAATTTTTTCAACATACTATACTATGAATTTTTTTTCATAAAATTTTTCAACATACTATACTATGACTTTTTTTGATCGAATTTTTTGACATACTATACTATGAATTTTTTTAATGACATTTTTCAACATACAGTGCTATGACTTTTTTTTCATGAAATTTTTCGACATGCTATATTATGACCATTTTTACATGAAATGTTTCGACATACTATACTATGACTTTTTTTTCATCAAATATTTCAGCATACTATACTATGACTTTTTTCATCAAATCTTTCAACATACTATACTATGACTTTTTTTCATCAAATTTTTCGACTTATGTTAGGTGCCGTGTTGTGTCGTGTGTTTCTGTTCCCTCTCCTGTGTCTCTTCAGGTGCCGCCCTCCACCGCTGTGCAGCTGCAGTGAATGGATGTACACAGTTGCACTCAATCAACCAGGCGGTTATGGGACCGGGAGAGAGAAGCAGACTGGGCCAGATCACAGTGTCGCAAGCTGTGTGTGTGTGTCTTGGTTTACGTCTATGGACGGTGGACGTGTGTGCCGTGGTCGGGAGTGGCTTCGTCCATGAGGAAATGTGTTAATCTGTTTGAGTCATAGTATTTAAGTAAAAATCTAGGTGTAGTTTGTTTTCTCAGTGTTACTTTACCTTTGGAAAGTTGCTTTATGTTGATCGTTGAATCTTTTTCTTAACCGTTGATACATTTTGTTTGCCCATCTTCATTTCTGTGGGTTTATTTTATTGTTACTCCCTCCATCCCTGGACTGTAAACGAGGGGAAGGTAACAACATACTATACTATGACTTTTTTTCAATGAAATGTTTCGACGTATTATACTATGATATTTTTTTATCAAATATTTCGACATGCTATACTATGACTTTTTCCATCAAATTTTTCAACATACTATACTATGACTCTTTTCATCAAATTTTTCAACATGCTATACTATGACCATTTTTACGTGAAATTTTTCGACATAGTATACTTTGACTTTTTTCATGAAATTTTTGTATGACATACCATAGTAATACTTTATTTATTTTTTTGACATACCATACTATGATTTTATTTAAATATTTTTTATGACATACTATACTATGACTTTCCATGATTTTTTTTTATAATATTCTATACTATGACTTCATAATGAATATTTTTTTGACATACTAAACTATGACTGTTTTAAAAAAACTTTTTTTAATGACATACTATACTAAGACTTTTTTTATGGCATACTAGAATGCCCATAAACAGTATTAAATCCTAATAAAACCCTCTGGAGGCTGCAACGTTAACGACGCACCATATAAAAACCTACTCATAGAAGAAGAGCTACGTCAGGTATCCAGCAGGTTGGATGTTTACGCTGCATACACGGAGAGTGACGGATGAAAATGTTCCATCACGTGACCGTGCTGAGCAGCTGAAGTGTCCGTTTATCATCATCATCACTATGTAAGGATATTTATACGTTATGGAAACACAGTGAGTGTCTGCAGAGAAACCAGCTCACACACACACACACACACACACGTATGGACATAAACACACAGACAGTCAGTCTGTCCCCTTCAGTTATTTTTAGTCTAAAGTCAACACAGCGCTGAGCCTAATGACTCTACTGAATTCCTTTCTGTTTTATTTTATTTTATTATATCTATTCAACAGGCTGTAATTGCACAACGTTCCACATGTTGCTTTAAAATATAAATGCGTGGAATGACAACATAAGTCAATATTTACACACATTAACAACACAATATTAAATTGAACATTAATTTCATGAAATATTTTGGTTTGGTTGTTATGCCGCTTTTGTGCAGATGATACAGTTCTGTTGGCCTCATATTTAGCTTAAAGGAAAGCAGAAGTCCATAGGGTGATGTGATATCGGTTGGTACAAATGGATTCATTAGGTTTTCTAGTTTCACATGATGCCAGGATCTTCACTCTGGCTTTGAAACTGAGCCCACTACGACCTCTGAAAGATCGACTGTAAACACTGTTTATTTACACTTTTCATAAACTGTTATAATATTAAAGATCTTCTTCTTCTTCTCTCCGTTGTTCCTTCTCTCATCTTCATCATACTTTCACTTTCTTTTCGTCCCTCTCTCCCACTTCCCTCCCTTCTTCCTGTTTTTCTCCCATCCCTCCAGATCTACTTCTCAATTAATCTCTCCTCCTCTCTTTTAATTAGATTTACTGGCGACCCGGAGTAACCTCTCTTCTCCTGCTTCCTCCTCTCCTCTTCTCTCCTGCTTCCTCCTCTGTCCTCCTCTCCTCTCCTGTTTCCTTCTCTCCTCTCTACCTCTCGTTTCCTCCTCTCCTGTTTCCTTCTCTCCTTGCTGCTTCCTCCTCTCATCTCCTGTTTCATCTTCTCCTCTCCTCTCCTCTCCTCTCCTTTTCTGTTTCCTCCTCTCCTCTCCTCTCCTGTTTCCTCCTCTCCTTGCTGTTTCCTCCTCTCATCTCCTGTTTCATCCTCTCCTCTTCTCTCCTCTCCTCTCCTTTTCTGTTTCCTCCTCTTCTCTCCTGTTTCCTCCTCTCCTCTCCTCTTCTGTTTCCTCCTCTCCTCTCTCCTCCTCTGTTCTCCTGTTTCCTTCTCTCCTCTCCTACCGCTCGTTTCCTCCTCTCATGTTTCCTCCTCTGCTCTCCTATTTCCTCCTCTCCTCTCTTGTTTCCTCTTCTCTTCTCTTCTCCTACCTCTCGTTTCCTCCTCTCCCGTTTCCTCCACTCCTCTCCTCTCTTCTTCTCTCATCTCCTCTTGTTTCCTCTCTTCTCCTCTTTCCTCTCTTCGTTTCCTCTCCTCTCCTTCTTCCCTCCTCTCTTCTCTTCTCCTCTTTCCTCTCTTCGTTTAGTTTCCTCTCCTCTCCTGTTTCCTCTCCTTCCCTCCTTTCCTCTCCTCTCTTCGTTTCCTCTCCTCCTCGTCTCCTCTTTTCTCCTCTCCTCGTTTCCTCTCCTCTCTTATTTTCTTTAATCTCCTCTCTACTTCCCTCTCTTGTTTTCTCTCCTTCTTCCCTTCTCTCCTCTCTCCTGTCCTCGTTTCCTCTCGTCTCCTCCTCTCCTCTCCTCTCTTATTTCCCCCTCTCCCTCTCCTCTTGTTTCCTCTCTTCTTCTCTCTCTCCAGCTGATCTTCCAAACTTGGTCATGTTCTTCGTTCTGCAGCCAAACACTCCTGAGCTTTAAACAACATCAATCTCTCACACACACACACACACACACACACTCACACACACTCTAACATTCTCACACACACTCACACACACACACACAAACTCACACACACACTCACATTCTCACACACACTCACTCACACACACACTCACACACACACACTCAGCTCTGGTCTTTACTGTGTTTCTATTTTAGCTCGACTCTCAGACGGCGGTCATCATGGCTCGCTGCAGGAGTTACTTACGAGGGCTCGCCATCTGTGTCACGGTGCTGCTGCTGGTAAGCTAATGGCTAACAGCATGTCTGGTTGATGGGTGTGATGATGATGATGATGATGCTGATGATGAGCAGCTGGAATCTTCATCAGCGATTGGAGATTGATTGGATGAGGAAAATAAATTAAAGCACATGTATTCTATCTTTATTTTAACTTTACTTGGTAATGTTTTACTTTCTATTGTAATGGATTTTCAAATGGAAGTTCGTAATGAATTAAGCCCACTTGTCTATGTTTGTCTTTCCAGAATAATATTTATACTTTAGAAATTAATTTGTAATGCTTCTGATAATTAATCAATTATAATTACTATAATTAACAATGTGCTTTTTTTCTTGTAGTAAACTCAAGCTTTCATATTCAATCTGTTTGATGTCTTGAGTATTTTTGAGGCACAGATTTATTTATTAGGGCTGTCAAAGTTAACGTTATAATAATGCGTTAACGCAAATTTGTTTTAACGGCACAAATTTCTTTAACGTAATCGATGTTGCAGAGGTTATAGCGGGCTCAGTTTTAAAGCTAGAGTGAAGATATTGGCATCACAACTACTTTTTAATCTACATATCGTGTGTTACTGATGATACTATACGCTGATGACACACAGCTTTATGTGATCGTGTTTGCTGATAACTCCGGACGAACTGATGCTTTTTAAATGTATTTTAGATTTTAATGCAGAGAGTGATGCAATCTTTAAACATAGCTCTTTATCTTGGCTTTTAATTAAAATACTGTATGGACCTTATTTTATTTTTATTTTCGATATGTTCATTATTTCACTTCTCTATTTTCCGCATGCAATAGTTTCCAGTTTACTTTTATATTTATGCCATCTAATGATTAGCTTGTCACCTGTAAAGCATCTTAAATTGCACTAATCTGTATATAAAATAAAGTTTGATTAAGAAGTTAAAGATATAATACATTTAATATCTCCATTACAAAAAACTTAAGGGCTTTTTCCTTAACAAAAATGTTTATTTATGTGGTGTTTTTATGTAAATACATACTGTATCTATATGTTTAGTTGTGCAATTAGGTTTTTAGTGTTTACTTTCTTCCATCCACACATTCCTTTCACAATAATAATAAAATATCAAAAATATAAAATAATAAATAATAACTTAATTCTAATAGTTTCAATCTAACACACAAATACTGAAAATATTCCATTGTGGTGATTTCTGCTTCCTGTTTTGACTCCCGTGTTGTTGTTTACTTTGAATCAGTTGATTACAGTAATCAGGAAACACATGTTGGTTCAACCCAACTGTACTTTTAAGGTTGTAGGCTCAGTTTTAAAGCGAGAGTGAATATACTGGTATCATATGAAACTAGAAAACCTAATGAATCCATTGGTACCAACCAATCATAAGCCAGTCATACTAGCTTGTCGCAAATCTGGCATGACGATAGTCAAGTCAGCACACTGACACACTGACAGCTGTTGTTGTCTGTTGGGCTGCAGTTTGCCATGTTATGATTTGAGCATATATTTTATACTAAATGCAGTACCTGTGAGGATTTCTGGATAATATTTGTCAACGTTTTGTGTTGTTGAGTGATTTCCTCGCCTATATTTAGCGTACATTTGGAGCGTTATTTAACCACCTTTGTGACAAGCTAGTATGACATGGTTGGGACCAATGGATTCTTTAGGTTTCCTAGTTTCATATGATGCCAGTATCTTCACTCTAGCTTTAAAACTGAGCCCACTACAACCTAAAAATCATTCCATTGCCAACGACTGCTTCTCTGAAATTATTGTACATATGACAATAAATAGCTTTAAACTAAAGTACAGTAGCTGCAAAAAACTGATGAAGTTCAGATAAAATCTTGTTGCAAAGAAATGATTCAGCGTGAGAATATTTACTAAAGCTGCTGCTGGAGTCTGGAAACTTTAAACGGAGGAAAATGATGATGGTTTTTTATGTTTGTGAAAGTTTAAAGTGACGTCAGAGCTGCCAGCTGATGGGAGTCTGATGAGCGCCTCTCGGGGGAAACACAACATTTCCACAGGAATGTTGCTGCTGTTAAAGACTTCCTCCTCCGTCTGGGAAACCCAACAAACACCCAGTTACAGCAGTTTAATCCAACTTCATTACGTCTCTGCAGGTGTCTGGTGTGGTGATGATCGGCGTTGGATTTTCCTCCATTGACGGGAACACACCGGTTGCCGAGGTAACTGCGTGTGTGTGGGTGTATGTAAGCTCCACCCCAACAAATAAAATCAAACTTTTACTGCCGTGTGCCGCCTGTTGGTCTGTTGTTTGAGCACCATTTTCCTTCCAAAAACCAGATGTAACATAATTATCTTAATGGAGAAGGGATTAAACAAATACGTGACACACTACATAAACAATAAATTAAGTAAATAAATATAAAATGAGCATTCTAATGTCTCTCCTTAAATTAAATTAGGGGAAAAATAGACAATTAAATAAATTAATAAACAAAAATATATATATCCAAAGAAATAAATTAATATATGTCCATTTCAACTTGATCAAATCATTGCAGTATTTGTTAAATCATATTTATAAATATATATTTAAATTTATTTTATTATAGTTTTTTTGGGTGCAGTGAGACATTTTATCTGAAATCTGAAACATTTGAGATAGAGGCTAATTAAAATAAATAATTTATATTTATTTTAATTAATCATGGCCAATCATGTGAAAGATTTTAAAAATATATATAATAATATAATATTATATTAAATATTTTATACAGACCTAATATATATATATATATATATATATATATAAATAAATAAATAAATAAATAAATAAATAATCAGAGAGAGTTTAACATGGCCTATACATTAATTGAATAATATTTTGCGTATTTTATAATTTTATGGCTTATAGTTCTTGTAGAAGTTTATCACTTTGTTCTGGGGACGTCGTAAAATCGAGCACGTGTACCAAAAAAAGCTCAATAAAGTGAAAAAAAAAGTGCATTTTTCTTTGTTTATTTTATAAAAAAGAACTTAATCTATAACTTAAGCCATTTGTTATAAACATTTGACACATTTTAAAGACAATAGGAGGAAGTAATTCATGGGGACAGAAATGTTGTTGCATAACAGGAATGATTACGAAAGCATTAGCAACGGTTGCGTCCAGTTAACTAAAACTTTATAGTTCCCTCAAACAATGATTAACGAAGATGAGAACCAGAGGGGATTTAGAAGTGGGTATCCGACTGAAAAATAAGTAGTAGTATGCTGTATATCTGCGTACACTCTGCACTAAACCACTGCTTAGATGACAAGCTAAATGTTACCTCAAACTAGAGAGCCATATCCTCAGATTACGTTACATGAATCTTAAAACACCACCGCTAAAAAGAACCTTTAAACCTTTAAGTTGGTATTAATTTAGTCTCGCTCTCTCTCTCCCAGTTGTTCGACCAGTTGTCCAGTAGCGATGGCTTACTGGTCCTGCAGGTGTTCGGTCCGATCACTGTGCTTTTGTCTGTTCTGGGCATCTGTGCTGCGTCTTTGGACCTCAAACCTCTGCTGCTGGCGGTGAGAAACACACTTATGGTGCTCCGATCGATTGTTATTGCCTGATTTTATCCTGATATGGAGCACCGTTAACACACGCACACATCCTGTCATTATCTCCTCCAGTTTTCCGCTCTGATATTCGTGGAGTTTGTGGCTGTGATGGTTGTTGCCTCGCCGCTGGTTCAGGTTCAAGCTCAGGTAACTCTACCTGTCTGTGTCTGTGTCCCACCAGCTGCCACTGCTGCCTCCTGGAGGCTGCAGTGTTCATCACAGCCCACAGTATCAAAGATTTATGCTGCGTTCACACCAAGAGTGAAGCAATTTTTCGCCTTGTTTTACTCGTGCGTGTCGGACCGCCGGTATCATTTGTGTTCATTCGCGCTAGACACACCGGAGAGGAGGAGGAGTTTGTCTCCATAGATACAAACAACTTTTCTTTCCTCCATCAACAATGGAAGAAATAACCACTGTTGCTGCTTTGTACATGTTGTGGAAGTCCCAGATATGTCAGAAAACGTAACGCTGTTATGTCTGGGTTCATAACATCACCTGGCGGCGAGCTGTATTCACATACAGTACCATTGCATTGACTGTATCTAGCAAGCCACTGAGGTATGAACCTAAAATAAACAGATTGTGCTGTGATTTAATTGCAATAAACAGATCAAAATGATGCCGAAATAACTACATAATGACGCAGATTTCTAAGAAGTCTGAATTCATGCTTTTTGAGGTCTGTCTGCACCACAACAAACAAACAACTTTTAAAATGCTTGTTTTCTGAATGGAGTTTGGATGGATCAGTGCCAGGCTATGTAGCTGCTCCATCAACACTCAACATGATGTCATCTAGGCATAGATACGTTGTTGTAAACAGATCAAAAGGATGCTGAAATAACTACATAATGATGTTGATTTGTAAAAAGTCTGAATTCATGCTTTGTCAGGTCTGTCAGCAAGACGACAAGCAAACAACTTTTAAAATACTTGTTTTCTGAATGGAGTTTGGATCGTCATCTCGGCATAAATACGGCAGCGACGTTGTTGTTTCTACCATAGACAGTCTGTGGTTTCTACACAGAGTTTGGTCCGGTCTCTGTACAGATATGATGGTGACCACAGACACATACAAGATTTATTTCCTCCATTTCTGAATCAACAACGTCAGTGACGACAGGAGGAGGATCTCAACGCTGATAGGCTTTCACCACGCAGCGTCACAGAAATTTCTTGCTTGAGTTGAAATATTTCTACTCACGCAAATTACGCAAATTCAAGAGTTCACCTCGCTCTCTGTGTAATCGCGCCATTAGAGCACAATTTCTCAACTTTCTTTGCCTGGGATTACATTTTTAGCTGCCAAAATCCTCATGATCGAGTAAGCAACCATAATCAAAATAAACTTAATTTCAGAAATTGCATTCACGTGGATGTTGTAAACAGATTGATTTTAATGATTCAAAATTGCCTTTTTTAAATCTGTACATTTTTATTAGAGCTGTCAAAGTTAACGCGATAATAACATGTTAACACAACTTATGATTTGAACTCTTGTAGCAGGTTCAGTTTTAAAGCTAGAGTGAAGATGCTGGTATCAAATGAAACTATAAAACCTAAAGAATCCACTGATAAAACTGTCTTTGTACTAAATCTATCTTTACTGTTTCTCCATCACTGTTCTGCAGATGGACGGCGCGGTGAACGAGGTGTTTCTGAACGTAACTCCCCTCCACAGAGCAGAGCCTTACATCCAGAGTGAACTAAGCAAACTCCAGGCCTCCGTAAGAGACACGAAGAAATAAAACAACTGAATAAATCTACAAGGAATCACATGAAAGATCACAATGTAGAGAAACATGTCTGTTTTTGTGCATATTAACTCTGTTAAATTTTTCTCGACAATCACGATTTTCCAAAATACTTCACACAGATCAACTCCTGAAAACAATAAATCCATTCTCTCTCTCTCACACACACCAAACATATGAACTACCAGCAGATGATAACTAAAATATTAGGAAAATTGCACATAATACATAATAAGAAAGTTGCTCTTTTTAAATTTGCTGAATTAAAGAGATCGTTAACTTTATTTTGTCCGTTTCTCAGGACTCTTGTTGTGGTTTGAGGAGTTTTGAGGACTGGGAGAACCAACTTCCTGTCACCTGTTTGTGCACGCCTCCCGCCTCCGACCTGCAGCCGAGGTGAGACGGCAAAACGTGAAAAACTCAGAGAGATTTTGAGCTTCTAGAGAAGTCTGCTGACATTTACAAACTACTTTTTACATTTTTTGAATGAATGAATTTGCGTTACTTTGACCGCCCAAATTCTGATGTTTTTGTGTCTTTGGTCTCCGTTGTGTTCCAGAAATGCAGCTCAGGTTTAGCTCTTCTTCTTCTCTTTGTCTCACAGCTCTCAGTCTGGTAACTCCAGCTCAGAGGGAGCCTGTGTGAGGGTGGACAGTGACCTTTACCCTCCGACCCGATGGGTTCACTCCGAGGTAACTAGACTACATGGTCTCATTACTATCCTTCTTTCTTTCTTACTTCAACTACTACTCCTTTGTTTCTGCCTTCTTCTTTATGTTATTTTTACTTTCTTCCATCTTTTTATTTCCTTTCCTGTATTTCCAAACCAAACCAACATCGTCCAGATGTTTATCTTTGCTGCTTCATTTACTGCACACATACACAACGTTTCTTGCCTCCAGGTAACATAAATCAGTGACCTAGTCGGGTAATTTAACCTAATTTAAGCCGCTGCTACGCTACCTTCAGACGCCTTGGCCACGGTACTAAAACTGTATGTCTCCCAGCATGCAACACACCTGGCTGCAGCACCCTTCCTGTATAAAGACAGCCCCATTATACAGCAGGTGACTGCCATCCAGTGTACAAAAAAGGTATTACATAAAATAAACATAAAGGCAAACAAATGATGACAAATGATGACTAATGGCTCTTACATCTACAACTACTACTACTACTACTACTACTACTACTACAATTCATTCTCCTATTGCTCCTGTTTTTACTATGGACAAAAAAAAAAAAAAAAAAATGAATAGATAAATAAATGACTCAATAAATAAATAAGTCATTAAATGTAGCAAAAATAATATTAAAAGTAATTGTAGCCATTAATTAATTGATAAAATAAATAAATGAATAAATACATAAATAAATAAATATTAAATAATAATAATATTTAAAAATAAACAAAATAAAAAAATTGATTGAAAAAAATAAACAAATTAAGTGCAAAAATAAAGAAATTTAAATATAACAAAATAAATACATCAATAAATAAAAGGGAAAATTAAAGAGAAGATTAAATTAATAAGAGAATTAATACAAGATGAATAAATAAAGAAGCAAATTAAAACAGAAATATCAATTTATATCACATTATTATATAGCTAAATTGATTTTTAATATTATTTTTGCTACATTTAATGACGCTAAATGACATTTAAAAGTTATTTATTTACTGAGTCATTTATTTAATTATTTTGACAGGTTCCGTCCGCTATATTTTAAAGACAAAAACAGATCACACATTTTATCGGAGTAACTACCTCTTCTGTTTGTAGTGGTGTGTATCACCGGCCTCACTGCTTTATTAATGTTGACCTTTGACCTGCAGCCCTGTGGTCCCATCCTGAAGAGCTACCTGAGCTTCCCCATCAAACTGAGGATAGGAATCATTTCAGCCTTCGCAACCATTACGGTACAATATTATTATTAATATTATGCAACGTGGAAATATTTTGTTGTTGTTTTGTTTCCTTGAAAATTACACAAGATTGTAGAAGTGTTATTTATGAATTTCTGCGATAGAAAATAAGATTTGACACAAGTTAAAGAGTTTCTTAAAGAATCTGAGTGTGAGACTGTGAATCAGAATCAGAATAAGTCCAATTTTATTGATCCCCGCGGGATGAAATCTGGGGTCTTATATACACATAAAGAAATGTAAGA
>CAKAOH010014987.1:0-16875 GCA_916701665.1 Sebastiscus tertius | reverse complement strand
AGAGCACAGAATCTCAAAAGGGCCTAAAACAGACCAGAGTTTCTGGTTTGGCTGATAACACATGTTGCATTGAGTGAAGGAGAGATCAGCATGACACTGGGTGTGCAGTTTCCCTCCTCTTTTAAGCCCTACAGAAAGGGCGTCGTTACCCCCTGATTGGCCAAGAGGGGAATGCACCAAGCTGCTCTCAACTATCATTTAAGAGCCAGTACCCACACCCTGCGCAACAGGTGAACTGAATAACCCTCTAATCACTCAGCAATTCAACCAAAAAACACCAGAGAAAAGATAAATGACAGCAAGCACCAGAGAATTGGCAGCTGCCACAAAATCACACAGCTGCAGGGCTTCAACCTGGACCTAGACCTGGTCCAAGACCTGACCCTGGAGCTGAGTTTCCTTCAACATGTGATCAAGCTTACATATTAAAATCTGATACATTTACATTGGAAATATGATAAATGTTGGCAGGGTCACTCTGGGCGAGTTAAACGTAATGTTGGAGAACCATGAAGAGAACAGAACGATCTGAGAGGAACCGTTCATACCTTTAATATGTTGTTTGTATTATTGTGACGAATCAGTGTTCAGGATTGAGACCATAACTGTTTTTAGGCAGAAACACCAGAAATATAAAACATCAGATATCAGTGTGGAGCGATGAGGAGGAGGCTGTAACCTTCATCACGTTCATCAGGTTTCCATCGTCTGGGCTCTTTTAATGACCTGATCTCATCTGGTTTCATGGCGCTGACTCGCCGTGCGGATCATTTGACCTCTCAGATGCTATCTGATCGTGTTTTCACTGTTCTCAAAGAGCAGCAGATGAAGTTCATTGAAACAGAAGAGAAAGGTCAGGAAACATTTAATCATCTGATTCAACTGACTGAACGAAACTGTTTGACCTGTTGAATCTGAACATATAAGATCATCTTTAAAAATCAATAAAGAGAACTAGTACATGTGCTACGTACGCAGTAATCCTGTCGTACGAGTACTCGAGTCCTACGAGTTGTGTCATGTCACACGAGTTGTGACGTGTCGTACAAGTAGTCGTGTCATACGAGTACTTGTGTCATACAAGTAGTGGTGGCGTGCGAGTCATGTCGTACGAGTAGTTGTGTCATACGAATAGTGGTGTCGTGTGAGTCAATGTTGTACGGGTAGTCGTGTCATACGTGTACTTGTGTCATACGAGTGGTGGTGTCGTACGAGTAGTCGTGTCGTACGAATAGTCGCATCGTACGAGTAGTCGTGTCGTACGAGTACTTGTGTCATACAAGTGATGGTGTCATGCGAGGCGTGTTGTACAAGTAGTTGTGTCATACTAGTAGTCATGTCATACGAATAGCGGTGTCGTACGAGTAGTGTCGTACAAGAAGTCGTGTCATACGAGTACTTGTGTCACACCAGTAGTGGTGTCATGCAAGTATTGTCATACAAGTAGTGGTGTCCTACGAATACTTGGGTCATACAAGTAGGTACTTTAACGAACTCCTCCTACAGATTTAACTCGATCAACTTCAGATCTGTTCGGTACAATCTTAACCTTTGTGATGAAAAGTTGTTCAAATCGTGAGGTTTTTTTAAACGACGTTGACGTGGTGTGCAGAGAATTTACATGATTCGCCAGTGAAAGACAAACTGTTGTAACTGTTGACTGTACTTTGTCAAATCTGCCCCACACTTGACTTACTTCATGCCAGTTCAGGCCTGAGGACATCCACATGGCAATATTTACTCATAGTCATAGCGCCACCTACTGGCAACAGGAAGTCAGCGTTATGTGACAACCATCAACCGATTCACATGAAATTCACATTGTGTGATCTACACTTGATAATGAGCAGCATAATGCATTTTTAGCACGTGTCCTCTAGCGCCACATAGCGGACACAGACCGATGGTCACAGAAGTGTAGGGCTGCGTGGACCGGCGTACCGTCAGTACCCCGACGTGTGGGAAGGAGCGAGGGCCCATTCACCATAGCTTGTAGCTTTAATTATTATTATTATTATCATTTTTATTATAGTAGTTATCGTTATTGTTATTTTTATATTGTTAAACACAAAAAGTCAGAAACTGTTCTAAGATCAGATTTAACAGAATGAGCTGCTGGTCGACTGAGGACAGAAAACAAAGATAAATCTGTCACTGTGTGTGTGTGTGTGTGTGTGTGTGTGTGTGTTAGCATGCTAACAGCCTCTAATGAGGTCTCTGTATTCAGATCAGTGTGACTGATGAGTCACTTTAACAACAGCAGCTGTTCATATAAAGACTCTCAGCTTCAAATAAACTTTATGTACAGAAACAAGTTCATGGTAAAAAATACAGATGTGTGTATATATATATATATATATATGATCTATAATACAGGATAAATACCAATAATCAACATGTTTACACTTTCATACAGTAAACAACATCATTACTAACCAAAGATATAGAAAACAGTGAAAACTAAATACTAACTCCAGTTCATATTAACATCCAAAAGAAATCGAAGAAACCCTCTTTGATTTGTTTGTGTCTTTTGTTGTTGATTGTTATGAGATATAAAACATGACATATAAATCTATACATTACTAACATTACATGATGTGACCCCTCTGATAACTTCCATATTACAAACAACATGGTTGTTTAATAACTACGATGTGATGTTGAACTATGACCTCACACTGTTTTATTTAACACATTTAACAGTTATGATAAAAAAGAAAGAAAGAAAGTACTAAAAGATGAGTGGCTGTTTCATGTCCCAGCTGGACAGGTACTTACACATACACCTAGCTAGCTTTAGCCTAGCATACAGATGCAGCCCCCCCCCACCTTATTCCACTGTAAACACATTCAGTCAAACGCCGGGCGTCACCATGAGATGGCGCTTCCTTCACAAAAACACATAAAGCAACTGCAGTACACTGAAGGATCATGCTTCTTTGTTTAGGCCGTGATTTGCACCGTATGTTTCTCACTCCCAACTCGTCAAATACCGGCATATCGACATCGGAAACCGACGCACAGAGGCACCCTTTAGCAACAGTATGTGATGAATCAGGCTTTCAACTAACTCGATTGTAAACCCACCCACGGCGTTATTCGACGGTCGGAGCAGTGACGTAGTATTAATAGAATCCGTTCAGGAGGGAGGGAGGGTTGGTGGATGGATCAAACAAACTCAAGACTCTCAACCAGGAGTCCGCCGTTCCTGTCCCGTGTGAAACTAAAAGTAACGTTGACTTATTTTGTCACGTCACTCGTTATTCACGTGACTCGTTGGTAGCGTCGCCAGGCATCCTGCTGGCCAATGTACAGGCGTTGGATGATGGGCTGCCGCTGGATGACCTCCGTTTCTAAGGAGGAGCTATCAGGAGCTGTAATGTCCATGAAACTTGGCTAAATCCTGGAATACCAGACAGCGTCATTCAACCGTGACAAAAAAAAAAAAAAAAGGAGGAGACGAGTGCTTTATGGTGAATAACGTTAACGTTAATGCACAAATTGAAGGAGCTGACGGGATTTGGTTGAACAATTTCATGTGACGAATAAATCGATTGATTGATTTGAAGAAGTCTGTGCTCCAGTTTTTCAGTGAGTGAAATTCTGACCCTAGTATTATACTATGTATATGTTGGCACCGGTACCAACCAGAAACCGGGAGCAACAGTTACAGCACCCGATCTTCTTCCACGTCGCATCATCACACGGAGCTCCACCGCTAACCATCTCAGAACACACCGGCAACATCCGCAGGTCCGTCGGTTAACGTTAGCTCGCATATAGCCCGTTCTCTTCCATGATATAGCCTAACTTCTATACCTTAGCTAGCTTGATAGCTTTGAGCTAGGTGGCCGTGTTTCAGCCGGCTTCATTCGGCCCACCTCAGCTCCGTCCACACTCCACCTCTTTGCCCATTTTTTCGTCAATGCCAAGATGGCAACGGCCGGACTTGCCGGGAGTCGCTGCCACCCACTTTGAGCTTAATTTCTGTTCTTCAGAAACCTACAAGCGACGTCACAGAGACTACGTCCCTAGTTTATACAGTCTATGGAAAAGATAGATGTAATCATTTCTGAAATTCACAACATGTTTTTATCGAACAAAATATTGCTGCTTCAATCCATATTTATTGCTGTTTAGTCTTTCAAAAGCAAATGAGGTCAAAAACTGTTTGCTCTTCCACACAAAGAGAGGACGCACCTGTATTAATGAGGCGGTCTAGAGGCAATCTAACAGCACCATAAATTACATCTATACAACTACGATAAGGTAACTCGATTTTATTGACGGTAAACACATCAAATTTAAAGAATAATACAGTGAACAGCGAGCACAATGTGATCCTTTGTCGCCCGGGGAGGAAATTCCCAGACTCCCTTGTGAGTCGCTGAGCTAGGACACACTTTATAAACTCATTTCCCTCCCGTAGGCTGTTGCTTTCACTTTCAAGGTTGATTCTGTTGACTAGCGCACCTCTTAGAGAGTTCATGGACAGAATAGACGGTATGATGAGTAACTAGAGGTGTGTCTCCTTCAGTCGTCTCACTAATTTATGCATAAAAACAACAATCTGTATCGGTGTTTTACAAAAACTCTCCAACCTTGTCTGTTGGATTATGTAATAAAGAAACAACAGTAACTCCATAGTCACGCTGGAGCTGCAATGAAGCCAATAAAACACTGCTGGTGTGAAAACAAGCAGCTGATTAACATTTTATTCAGTGATAACAACTCCATCTGTTGAGGAAGATCATGTGATACAATTGAAAACTCCAGAAGCTGCTGACTGGAGCATGAGGTGAGACTGTTTTGTTTCTGCAGCAACAGAGTTCAACCAAACAGCGATGTTTGAACAGCATCAGGACAAAGGCTGTCCACCTCATCACCCTGACAGAAGGACCTGACAGCGTCTTGGCCTCCGGCTCGGCCCGGTTACCACAGAACTCCCTCGGCTTCACAGGCTCGGCCCGGATACCACAGAACTCCCTCAGCTTCATGGCCTCGTGTGCTGCCAGATACTCAGCTGTCTTCTCCATGGTCCAGTTCTTTGGGAGCAACAGTCATGATTTGTATCTTCTCATATAGCGTACATAAGGTTTGAACAAATCTAAAATGTGAACAAAAACGTCTATCTGATTTGACAGGGAATGGACCAACTATCTGCAGCGTACAGACCTACTACGGTACTGTAATCCCAATGTTTGTACTTCACAGTACTGACCGCTCGAGGTCTATAGCTGTTATTGTCATGTTGCCAGTTTTAGAGAGTTCTTGATGCAGCTGCAGTGGAGCACAAATTCATCTTCAGCTATGATGAGGAGGGATGGCATTGGCCAGTGAGGAGGGAGCATCACTATGAGTGTAGCCATTTACCACTACGGCATTGGAGTTTACTATCAAAAGGTCAAAGTTAGGCAGAGCTGAGGGTGTACCGGGTCAGAGGTCAGCTGGAGATCATGTTCAGTTAAACTTTATTCAAACAAGACAAAAGTAACAAACGGAACATGTGAACATCATGTTGTTTAAATGTTTGTTTACATTTATGAACTTGTGAATGGATGAAAGTAGAAAACATAAAACAGCAAATAAACTGAGCTGATTTAACACAATGAGGTCTGCAGGGAGTCCAAGGGTCCAATTTATTAAACATGTCAGGGCTCCAATTCATCATAAACATGTCAGGGCTCCAATTCATCATAAACATGTCAGGGCTCCAATTCATCATAAACATGTCAGGGCTCCAATTCATCATAAACATGTCAGGGCTCCAATTCATCATAAACATGTCAGGGGTCCAGTTCATTAAACATGTCAGGGGTCCAATTCATTAAACATGTCAGGGGTCCAATTCATTAAACATGTCAGGGGTCCAGTTCATTAAACATGTCAGGGGTCCAATTCATCATAAACATGTCAGGGGTCCAATTCATCATAAACATGTCAGGGGTCCAGTTCATTAAACATGTCAGGGGTCCAATTCATTAAACATGTCAGGGGTCCCATTAATCATAAAAATGTCAGGGCTCCAGTTCATTAAACATGTCAGGGGTCCCATTAATCATAAACATGTCAGGGGTAAAGTTCATTAAACATGTCAGGGGTCCAGTTCATTAAACATGTCAGGGGTTGAATTCATCATAAACATGTGAGAGGTCCAATTCATTCTAAACATATCAGTGGTCCAATTCATTAAACACGTTGGATCCAATTCATTAAACATGTCAGGGGTCAAATTCATTAAACACAAGGGGTCCAATTCTTTAAACATATGAAGGGACAGAGTGGTTCCTCCGACAGACTGAGGAGAAACTGCCTGAAAATGCTTGCCTATGTGTATTTTGTCACCATGTGCATTTTAGCATGCATGTTTTTACATGTGTGTTTTAACATGTGTTTTAACATGCATGTTTTTCAGTGTGTTTTTCAGTGTGTTTGAACATGCCCGTTTGAACAAGTGTGAATCTGCCTGTGTGCCCCTTGTTTCTATGTGTGATAAATGTTTTTATACCTACATGTGAGAGTGTTGATGTTTTATATCTGACGACGGTTGGTCCTGGATCGTCTCTTGGACGTTCGGTTTCTCGTCAGAGCTTTCGGCTGAGGAATGATTGGTTGAGGGGGGAGGGCGGGGCTCTGAGGGACGCGGGCGGGGCTCATGATAACATGGTCGGGGCGTTTTGGTGGGGGGGCGGGGCTTTGAGGTTTTGCAGCGCGGGAGCTGGACTTTTTCTTCCCTCCTTCTTCAGAGTCAGAGCTCTCGTCTTCTGTAAGAAAAACGGTGCTAAATTATTTGAGAAAGATATTATGAACAAATTCAATAAAATATATGAATGAGCCAAGAATTTGTGAAACACTTTAATGAATATTTAAAACTCTGATCATTATTTTGAAGTTTTATTTACTTATGTGTGTGTTTTTTATTTTTTGTCTGCAAGCTAGCAAGCTCAACAACTGCTGCCAGAACCAGAACCAGCCAGTTAGCTCCTGTTGGCTACAGTAACAACAAAGCCAAAGTTATCTGACTCGACCAACTTCCTGCTGCTGTAACTATCCACTAACTAGCTTGGCCAGTTCTTGAGTTCAGTTTATCAGGCTACTCAGCATCAAAGTGAAAAGACAGAGTTGAATTTGATCAAACTGACAACACACAGTTTAGCTTATTTCAAATATTTTAGTTTATTCTGTTTGATTTATTGAGTGTTCAGTCATATTGTTTATCATATCGAGAAATGTTAAAGTACTGTCAGTAAGGAAAATGTATTTAAACAGCACCTTTTTAGTGTTTCACAACACTGCATGCTGCCTGATGGGGAATTAATTAATCATTTATTTATGTGTATATTTATTGGCCTTAAGATAGTTAGACGTGAATAAATTGACTCTTAAAAAAATTTAAATTTTTGCAAATTTTTTATATACCCGTATGTGATAATCCATTAACATATGTTACCTCGATAATAACTATAGACAAAATAATTAATAATTTCTGAATTTTTTACTAAAAAAAAGGTATACTTCATTGTAAATGTGATTTATTGACCATAAATTTAAAAAAAAAGTGTAAAACTATAATAATGTAAAGTAAGTAGTAATAATGTACGGTATGTTATAATAATGTACAGTAAGTTATAATAATGTACAGTAAGTTATAATAATGTCCAGTAAGTTGTAATAATGTCCAGTATGTTATAATAATGTACAGGAAGTTATAATGCACAGTAAATTATAATAATGTACAGTAATTTTCAATAATTTAAAGTATGTAATAATAATATACAGTGTGTTATAATAATGCACAGTATGTAATAATAATAATGTACAGTATGTTATATAATGTACAGTTTGTTATAATAATGAACAGTATGTTATATAATGTACAGTATGTTATAATAATGTCCAGTAAGTTTTAATAGTGTCCAGTAAGTTATAATAATGTACAGCATGTTATAATAATACACAGTATGTTATAATAATGTCCAGTAAGTTTTAATAGTGTCCAGTAAGGTATAATAATGTACAGTATGTTATAATAATGCACAGTATGTAATAATAATGTACAGTATGTTATATAATGTACGGTTTGTTATAATAATGTACAGTATGTTATAATAATGCACAGTATGTAATAATAATAATGTACAGTATGTTTTTGTCTCACCGTCATCTTCCTCCACACTGTTTGTTGCTGCAGCAGCTTCTGAAATCAATCAAATTAATCAATCAACAGAAACTTTTATAAAAACAGATTTAAACAGATATTCAGAGGTAGAAGAAGAAAAGAGGACGTACCAGGTGCTGTCACCTGATTGGCTACTGGAATTACAAAAAAACCCACAAAATTACGATAAAATCAAAGACTCCTGAATCAGTCTTCATAAAGAAACTCAACTCTGATTAGTGATTTCACACTCAAGTTAAAGTTGATTCATTTACTGGCCCTTCATGATTAGTTCCACCTCATCCTGTTCTCCTGGTGGATTTAGTTTCATGGTCAGTTCATTGTCACTGCTTGTCCATTGTGTTTCCTTCTCGTGAGTTTTTTCCAGTATTTTGTATTTCTACTTGACTCCTATATATATATATATATATATATATATATATATATTCTGTACATACAGTGTATATATAGTGTTCTCACCGTCTGCGATCTCTGAACTGGAGCTGCTGGTATCTGAAACGAATCAACACGATTCAGTTTATCACCAGGATCTTATTATTATTACTGTAACACTGGCAGAGCTGCTTGAACACACCTGAAAAGGTAAGTTCCTGCATTAGGTGCAGGAATGTGACCAAGCAGCTCAAACCTCAAACCTGATCATGAATGTTGGAACACTGAGATGCATCTGATATCAGGAAATAACCTCCAGTTCATGTGAACACACACTTCAGGTAAATCTAATGTTCAGCTGGTGGTTCAACTGAATCATCATCATCATCATCATCATCATCATCATCATCATGTTCCTACCTGAGGGTCTTCTTCCATAATACTGAGATTCATCTGGAATCAATCAATTCAAACAAAGATTATTCATATATATGTACTTTATTTATATATATGTATATTTATCTGACATGTTCGTCAGACCTGATTCTAGATTATAAGAAAAGTCGCAGAAGTTTTATCATGAGCGTGTTTTTACGACTGCAGCTCTGTGATTGACATGTTGACATGTTGCATCAGGTAAATCACAGGTGTGATGCTGGTTATGGTTTATGGGGACATGTGCTATATGTTATTAGGAACATTTCGCACGGGTGATTTTACTGCTGAGACCGGTCAACATGTCTGCTGTGAATATTTATGAGGTTCAACCACTAGATGTCAGAGTAGCACACAGAGTCAACCTGGGATACCACCAGACTGCACACAGATTCTGATAAATGCAGATTTGCACATTTAACAGTAAAGTTGTGGTCGGTCAGATAAACAATGAGCTGAAGCTCTGTAAAGCTCTATGAAGTTCCGTAAAGTTCTATAAAGCTCTATGTAAAGCTCTGTAAAGCTCTGTAAAGCTCCTTAAAGCTCTGTAAAGCTCTATAAAACTCTGTAAAGCTACGTAAAGCTCTGTAAAGCTCTATAAAGCCATGTAAAGCTTTATAAAGCTCTACAAAGCCATGTAAAGCTCTATAAAACTCTGTAAAGCTCTGTAAGTCTCTGTAAAGCTCCGTAAAGCGTTGTAATGCTCCGTAAAGCTCCGTAAAGCTCTGTAAATGTCTATAAAGCTTGTAAAGCTCTGTAAAGCTTTATAAAGCTCGTAAAGCTCTATAAAGCTCTGTAAAGGTCCATAAAGCTTGTAAAGCTCTGTAAAGCTCTGTAAAGCTTTATAGAGCTTGTAAAGCTCTATAAAGCTCTGTAAAGTTCTATAAAGCTCTCTAAAGATCTGTAAAGCTCTGTAAAGCTCTGTAATGCTCTATAAAGGTCTATAAAGCTTGTAAAGCTCTTTAAAGCTCTATTAACCTCTGTAAATCCGAGGGGAGCTACAGATTCAGCTGATGTTTCTCTGGAGGTTCGTCATTACCAGAGTCATACTGTTCTCACGTTGTCACTTCATACATTGGTGTCATAAACAACAAACAGCATTATAGCTGATTTTAGATTGTGTTAATTCAGTCTGGTGAAACTAACAGAAGTGTTTCAGCTGTGAAGTCTTACCGGGCTGATCAGGAGAGATGGCGTTCATACTCTCTGAAACAATAAATCATAACCATCATAATCAACAACAACATCACGCTTCAGTCAGAATACGTTGAGATGTTAAAGTCAACAGTAACTGAGATGATAACCTGATAGATGTTTGTCTCAGTGAGACGTTCACTCAGATGAAACAAGTCATTTACTAAACATGAATTTCATATACGAGTTACCACATTTTATTCAACATGCTGGAGAAATGTTTGTGTCTGGTTTATCGCTGACTGATTTCCTTCATACGGGAAGGTTTTGTTAGTTTATTTTGTCTCATGAAGGAGGTTAAATAACGCAAAATTTTGGCAAGGAAAAACTGTCATGACCATTTTCAAAGGGGTCCCTTGACCTCCTTGACCCCTTCATTCCAGATAAGTCAATGAAAATGGGTTCTATGGGTACTCACGATTAACAGCCCTAAAATGTACATTATGCTTAGCTGGCATGTACACTATTAACTATATTTACAGCTTCATTATTAAAGTGGACAGTTTGTGACTCACCTGTGGGGGACTCATTAGATGTGGAGTCTTTATCTGACAGATAGACAAACAGGTGAGAAAGACAGGTGAGAAGTGAGACAGATAGGTGAGAGGTGACACAGAAAGGTGAGAGGAGAAACAGAGAGGTGACAGGTGAGACAGACAATTGACAGGTGAGACAGACAAGTGAGAGGTGAGACGGACAGGTGAGAGGTGAGACAGACAGGTGAGAGGTGAGACGGACAGGTGAGAGGTGAGAAAGACAGGTGAAAGGTGAGACGGACAGGTGAGAGGTGAGACAGACAGGTGAGAGGGGAGACAGACAGGTGAGAGGTGAGACGGACAGGTGAGAGGTGAGACGGACAGGTGAGCGGTGAGACAGACAAGTCAGAGGTGATACAAACAGGTGAAAGGTGAGACAGACAGGTGAGAGGTGAGACGGACAGGTGAGAGGGGAGACAGACAGGTGAGAGATGAGACGGACAGGTGAGAGGTGAGATGGACAGGTGAGAGGTGAGACAGACAGGTGAGAGGTGATACAAACAGGTGAAAGGTGAGACAGACAGGTGAGAGGTGAGACGGACAGGTGAGACGTGAGACAGACTTACCTGTCGACGTGACCTTTATTCCAGCATCTGCAAAAACAAAAAACACACATGACCTGTCAATATTAATCAGATTAGATATTGATCAGAACAAATATTGATCAGATAAGATATTAATCAGATTAGATATTGATCAGAACAGATGTTTATCAGAACAGATATTGATCAGAACAGATATTGATCTCACCTTTGGAGTCGAGGTCTGCCTCCACCAGCAGGATGAACAGAGAGAACACAAGAACAACGTTCCTGCAGAACAAACACAAGCTTCAGTCTAAGAACCCTCCGTACAGAGGTCAGAGGTCAGAGGTCAGATTGAACCCTCATATATATACTGTATATACATATATATATATATATATATATATACTCATTAATTCCTCCATTCATCTGTTCATATATGTCTAAATCTGTCTTTCAATTCATCCATTTATCTACCTATTATTATTAATTCCTTTAAATAAGTACAGAAAATAATCAGACTGTTAGTTTTAGACAATTAGTTGTTAGACAATTGATTGCGTCCTTCACTTAATTTGAATTGTTTAAATGTATTTTTTAGTAATTAATTGTACACACATAAACTTCCATAATGACAGAGTGAAAAGGTGTTTTTTTAGAAACGTATTAATTTCTTGTTTTTGGAAGCAAATTAATCAATTTTAACTTGAGTGTAAAATCACTAATCAGAGTTGATTCATTTGATTGATTTCAGAAGCTGCTGCAGCTACAAAAACATACTGTACATTATTATAACTTGCTCTACATTATTATAACTTACTGTACAGTATTATAACTTACTGGACATCATTATAACTTACTGGACATTATTATAACTTACCGTACATTATTATAACTTACTGTACATTATTAGAACCTACTGTACAATATTATAATTTACTGTGCATTATTATAAAATACTGGACATTATTATAAAATACTGGACATTATTATAAAATACTGGACATTATTATAACATGCTGGACATTATTATAACTTACTGTATTACTGCATTTTCTCTGCAAGTTGATTTGAGTCAAAATATTCACATCTAAGTATCGTAAGGCTAATAAATAAATAAATACATAAATAAATTGAACTTGTGAAACACCAGCATATTTGTCCATTCCAATGTTGATGAGAGTATTAAATACTTGACAAATCTCCCTTTAAGAGACATTTTGAACAGATAAAAAATGTGAGATTAATTTGCTTTAAATCATGATTAAATATTTTAATAATATGCATGTAAGTATCTATATCTGAACCTGATTTCCATATATTCTAGATATTCCATATAACAGATTTTTGAAGTTCAAATTATATTAATATATATATATTTATTTATTAACATTTCAATATTTAATTTACAATTTCTAATAATGAAATATGCATTTTCAGATTTATGTTGAACTTTGACCTCTGAACCCAAATTCGGAATCAAACTGACCAAACTGACGACTCAACGTACACAACACACACACACACACACACACACACTGTAAACAGACTGAAACAGCCGGCGAGGAGACAATGGACGTACCTGGAGAGCATGATGAGGTCAGACGGGTCCCTGGATCAGTACGACAGGTAGGCAGACAGGTGAGTGGCACACTACTTCAGTACTTCAGTATTATACTGCAGGAATCTTCTGTCTCTGAGCGTCGGAGCAGCAGTTTATATATCGGCCTAAATGTCAGCACGACGGAGGATGGACCACAGCGTGGGGAGGGGGGGGGGTTCAGGTTTCTGTTAATGTTAGGCAGGAGGAGGTGAAGAAGAATACTACCACACAGGTTAGTATTTCTGTACCAGGACCTCGAACACAAACTCATCCTAAAGCTAACGTTAGTCACAGGTGGGTCAATATGGTCATCAGCATAACAACAGGCTGGACAACCAATCAGAGAAGACACAGCATCACTGAAGGACCCTCAACTGAACTGACCGCCATGAACTCAGATGCATTTCCTCCGTTTGAAACATCAAACAGATCATTGTTGACAACAAATTCAGATAAGAACACCACATCTAGTTGGCAAAGTAGTTCTTAGTGATTCTTTGTATATTTTAACTTATTTTAACTGGTTTACTTATTGATTGTGTGTTTTAATTTATTTTAATATTTATAGTTATTATTTATTTATTATTATTATTATTATTATTGTTGTTGTTTTTATTGTTTTTATTATTATTATTTATTTATTTATTTATTTTTCAGTATTTAAACTCCTCAGTCCTGATCACTACTGCGAAGACTCTGGATCCAAATGACATCAAAATGTAAAGATGCGTTTCCTGTATTTGAGATATTTTGGCTTCACTTTTTTACAGTTGGATTAAGTGGAGACGAATCATCGATATTTATATACAGTCTATGGTCCCGACCCAGACAGGCTGCCTTATACAAATGTCCTCGCCTTATAGAAATGACATTGTTTTGTAGACATGTCCTGACCTTATAGAATTGTCCTGACCTTATAGAAATGTCCTGATCTTATAGACGTGTCCTGACCTTGAAGAAATGCCCTGACGTCATAGAATTGTCATGACCTTATAGAACTGTCCTGACCTTATAGAAGTGTCCTGACCTTATAGAAATGTCCTGACCTTATAGAATGGTCCTGACCTTATAGAAATGTCCTGACCTTATAGAATGGTCCTGACCTTATAGAAATGTCCTGACCTTACCTTATAGAAATGTCCTGACCTTATAGAAGTGTCCTGACGTTATAGAAATGTCCTGACCTTATAGAATGGTCCTGACCTTATAGAAGTGTCCTGACGTTATAGAAATGTCCTGACCTTATAGAAGGTTCCTGACGTTATAGAAATGTCCTGACCTTATAGAAGTGTCCTGATCTTATAGAAATGTTGTGACCTCATAGAAATGTCCTGACCTTATAGAAATGTCCTGACCTTATAGAAGGGTCCTGACATTATAGAAATGTCCTGACCTTATAGAAATGTCCTGACCTTATAAAAGGGTCCTGACCTTATAGAAGTGTCCTGACCTTATAGAAGTGTTTTTACCTTATAGAAGGGTCTTAACGTTATAGAAATGTCCTGACCTTATAAAAGGGTCCTGACCTTATAGAAATGTCCTGACCTTATAGAAGTGTCCTAACCTTATAGAAATGTCCTGACCTTATAGAAGTGTCCTGACCTTATAGAAGTGTCCTAACCTTATAGAAATGTCCTGACCTTATAGAAATGTCCTGACCTTATAAAAGGGTCCTGACATTATAGAAATGTCCTGACCTTATAGAAATGTCCTGACCTTATAAAAGGGTCCTGACCTTATAGAAATGTCCTGACCTTATAGAAGTGTCCTAATCTTATAGAAATGTCCTGACCTTACAGAAGTGTCCTGACCTTATAGAAGTGTCCTGACCTTATAGAAGTGTTTTTACCTTATAAAAGGGTCCTGACCTTATAGAAATGTCCTAACCTTATAGAAATGTCCTGACCTTATAGAAGTGTCCTGACCTTATAGAAGTGTCCTGACCTTATAGAAGTGTCCTGACCTTATAGAAGTGTCCTGACCTTACAGAAGTGTCCTGACCTTATAGAAGTGTCCTGACGTTATAGCAGTGTCCTCACCCCAGAGTAAACCTCATAGTGGTCGTCATAATGACACACTGGCGGTCTTTGTGGAGTTTCCTGACGTCCTCCCAGTTCAGGGAATCCCCCTCTAACAAACACTCACAGTGAGTCTGAACATTAGCAGCAGGTCCAGTTACACCAGAACACTGGATCCACCAGACACAGATCCCACTGATAGAACCCGGAGAACAATCAGAGCAGAACAGTGACGCTTCACCTGGAATATCTGAACCAGACCAGGAACCTGTCTATGAAGTATCTCAGGTGAGTCTTAACTGTAATCAGTCTTGATTTCATGGATGAGAAAAAGCCTTTTATATTTGATTTAATATCTAGGAGACGTCTGATGTGTCCCCACCTGTCAGAGGTCAGATAAAGGACAGACATTCAGTTACACTGATGACACTGATGAACCTATCAATGAAAAGACACCATTTGGACGCATTCTTGTGACTGTTGGACGCAGGGGAGAAAACACTGAGGTCTCTAATGTTCTCTACATGTCTCCAATGTTCTCTACCAGTCTTTAATGTTCTTTAGCAGTCTATACCAGTCTCTAATGTTCTCTACCAGTCTATACCAGCCTCTAATGGTCTCTCCCAGTCTCTACTAGTCTCTAATGGCCTTTATCAGTCTCTACCAGTCTCTACCAATCTCTACCAGTCTATACCAGTCTCTAATGGTCTCTCCCAGTCTCTACTAGTCTCCAATGTTCTTTACCAGTCTCTACCAGTCTCTACCAATCTCTACCAGTCTCCAATGTTCTCTACCAGTCTCCAATGTTCTTTACCAGTCTATACCAGTCTCTAATGTTCTCTACCAGTCTATATCAGTCTCTAATGGTCTCTCCCAGTCTCCACTAGTCTCCAATGTTCTCTACCAGTCTATACCAGTCTCTAATGTTCTCTACCAGTCTATACCAGTCTCTAATGGTCTCTCCCAGTCTCCACTAGTCTCCAATGTTCTCTACCAGTCTATACCAGTCTCTAATGTTCTCTACCAGTCTATACCAGTCTCTAATGTTCTCTACCAGTCTATACCAGCCTCTAATGGTCTCTCCCAGTCTCTACTAGTCTCTAATGGTCTTTACCAGTCTCTACCAGTCTCTACCAATCTCTACCAGTCTATACCAGTCTCTAATGGTCTCTCCCAGTCTCTACTAGTCTCCAATGTTCTTTACCAGTCTATACCAGTCTCTAATGTTCTCTACCAGTCTATACCAGTCTCTAATGGTCTCTCCCAGTCTCTACTAGTCTCCAATGTTCTCTACCAGTCTATACCAGTCTCTAATGGTCTCTCCCAGTCTCTACTAGTCTCCAATGTTCTCTACCAGTCTATACCAGTCTATAATGTTCTCTACCAGTCTATACTTGTCTTTAATGTTCTCTACCAGTCTATACTAGTCTTTAATGTTCTCTACCAGTCTATACCAGTCTCTAATGTTCTCTACCAGTCTCTACCAGTCTCTAATGTTCTCTACCAGTCTATACACGTCTCTAATGTTCTCTACCAGCCTTTACTGGTTTCTAATGGTTCTGGTTCCCCTCACGTTAACAGTAGTTGTTTCAGGTATAAAGCGGTATATAAAACGGTGTATTTACAGGTGTTCAGAGATGTTTTATTTTACAGTCGTCCTCTGTTTCAGGTCCGTTCTTCCCCCAGGGGGGACGCCTTCAGAGGGACAGAGGATGGGGGGGATGGATGAAAGGATGAAAGGATGGTGGACGGATTAATGGATGGAAGCTCTATAAACATGTAAATCTGACCTTACCGTGTTTCAAAGCTGCAGCGGCGGCTGAATGAAGCAGCGCTGCTTTAAAAAGCTTCATCAGCCGTTCAGTCGGCTCTCCGTTTACACAGAAAGTCTTCAGACAGACCAGGCTTTGATTCTCAAATACCAACCAACCCCACCACAACCCCTCCACCCCACTACCCCCCTACAACCCCCTCAAAACCACAACCACTGCCCCCCTACAACAACCCCTCT
>CAKAOH010014981.1:1627-17255 GCA_916701665.1 Sebastiscus tertius | reverse complement strand
TTTTTCCTGCCAATTTACTGCTCCACATTCCAGTCCAGTGACAAAGAAAGACGGGAATTGCTATCAGGAGTAAATGATGGACATATTACAATGGGGAATCTGCTAGGAAAGACATCTAGGAAAGTACACAATCTTCTAATTAATTACTCAAGGGCAACAGGAATAATGGAGAGAATTATTATTATTATTATTATTATTATTATTATTATTAATAATAATAATAATAATAATAATAATAATATACAATTATTATAAATATTATTATTATTATTAATAATAATAATTATTATTATTAATTTTCATTTTATTTTATTTCCTGCCAATCTCCTGCTCCACACTCCAGTCCAGTGGGTGGCGGTAATGCACCTATAAACTGAATAGATGCATGATGGGTAATGTGGGAGGGACTACGGTAAAGATGGCTGCGTCCTCTTCAGCAGGACGCGTCTTGACTCTTTGCAAGCAGTTTAATAATGTCTTCAGGATCTCCTCAGCGATAAATACTCAGCAATGTTCCGCTGCTTTGACCAAATACCAGCCTCATCTTTACAGGTAAGGTTAACACGCTGTTGTAATGTGTAAAAACATGATATATAAGCGACCTTAAAGTCAACGTGTTCACAGCACTGTGTGTATACACACACACTGACAGAATAGTCCTCTTGGTCTTTTGCACATCCGTTATTTATTTGGTCTTGTGCAAATAAATAAACAAACCAGCAATCACTAAAAATCCGTTTCTGGGTCAGAAAGGTGGAGGAGACATTTTAAGCGTAGCATTATGCACTTGTTTTAGGATTTAGGATTTGCCTAAAACAAGTGCCTCACTGCTGCTTGCTGATGACTTGTTCAAATTAAAACTAAGAGGTTTGCCAATTCTTATTTATGGTTGATTATCCCTTATGTGAATTTATTTTGTACCCACCAGGGGAAAGTCTCCACTCGCTGCCCTGTCTTGGTGCAGTCTCAGCAGCCCTGTGGGTCAGTGTCGAGCGCTGCACACAACCGTCAGCAGGAGAGGGATGGAAGAGTTCTTTGACCTCCCGGAGAACTGGGGAGAGCCCAACGTGAAGTCAGGTATAATACTCAAGCCTCCACTATGGCTGTGCACAGTCTATGCTTGTAGCTTTAATAATAGAAGATTGTTTGAAAATGTTGCAGGTGCACCGTGGACTGCCAAACAACTGAGAACAAAGAGCAATGAAGATTTACACAAACTCTGGTAAGCACTATTGAGAGCTCAAACTGGTGCTTCACAGCGAATAAAACATTTATCAGCTGTGTGTGTAATAACGCTGTCGTTCTCTCTCAGGTATGTGCTGCTGAAAGAAAAGAACATGCTGCTCACTCTCGAGCAGGAAGCAAGAAGGCAAAGGGTTCAGATGCCGAGTCCAGAAAGAACAAGGAAGGTTGGTACGGAGCTCGAGTGACATCTCCACCATTAATGTAGAAATAGGGAATCACATTTGACGGATCAGATTTGGCTCGGCCTTTGACAGAGTTAGGTGGAATGCAGGGTTTGTACTTGCAGTACTGTGTGTGGCTAAGCTAAATCTTCTTCCTCCCAGGTTGAGCGGTCCATGATCAGACTGGAGACGGTGGTGCAGGAGAGGGAGACAGCACTGCGACTGCTGCAGACAGGACAGGAGAAAGCCAGACCAGGAGACTGGAGGAGGAACATATTTGGATACACCTACTGGTGAGGGCAGATTCTCCATTTACAGATACATCATATACAGTATTACACATACGCTTAGAGAATAGCAGATTTCTTAACATTTTAAAGGTTCACTGTGGAGTTTAGGACCTCTAGTAGCACTATGGAGCTGTTTCACTCTCATGGGGAAGCAGCTAGGAAAGGAAAGATTCAAGAAGTAAGGGAGAACAAATGAGGTAGGAAGCATGACGAATATTGTTCGTGAAGACAAGGTTAAGTTCTTCGCATTTCTGGCCGTGGTGATCAACTGTGCTGCAGGAATTTCTGAAGAGGAAGTGCAGGGGCTGTGGCTTTCAGGCCCTCTCAGAGCCTAGATGGTTAAGGATAGTTTATTAAAGAATGGGATGAGGGGTGGTGGAGAAAACAATTCTTTAGTTTTTCTTATTATTATTTTATTACTATTTTTAAATTAGATTAGATTATATATGATATTTGAGTCTTATTTTCAATCCAGTAGTAGTCTGTGATGCAAACCGCCTCTAAACACCACTGAAGAAAAAGCCCACTATTTCACTGATCAATGGACGGCGTTAACACACCAAGAAGAAAAAATAAAAGACCGCTATCTAGTAAACATGGATGTAAACAATGCTGGATTTATACTACTTTAAAAAAGGAAATGTATCCAACACTCTGCTAGAGCTCAAGGATACACACTGATCATTATTATTCAAACCTGGTTCTGATTTCAGTACTTTCTTATGCGTAGGAAAAGCTGATTTAGACTTTCTGCAGCTCTATAACATGATTGCAGACCCTCTAAAGGGTCAGGCTTCAGAAAAGGAAATGTGGGAAGTGGCATCACTCATGTACTTTTTTTCTTTCCTTCAGGTATCGCTTCAAAGAATACGCTATTCCTTGGTACATGAACAGACGGTATAAGCGAAAGAGGTTCTTCACACCCAAGTTTGTCCAACCACACATAAGGTAAGATACAACACGTGTAATATTGTGCCCTTTATAAATAGTGTAAACAATGTTTTAGTAGATGTTAAAGATGTGTGTGGAGAGTGTAACCTTGAATTATGTTATGCAAAAAAACAAAATATTGATTCTTCTGTCTTGCAGGCTACGCATAGAGAAGCATCTTCGAGAGAAAGCCAGGAAAGCCGGCTTAAAGAGGGAAACTCAATCCAAACTCAAAGAGAAGTTTCCTCAAATGAAAGTTTCCGCATCATGAAATTTGAAGAGCACATTTTACAATTAAGGAGTTTTTGACAGTAGACACAAGGCCTTCTCTGCTGAGTTAATATGAATACTCAAGAATGAGTCGGCTCATGTCAAATAACTGAAGGTGGTCTGAAACTGTTGTTCTATGTCGAGTATGAATCTATTTGTCAAGCTGTTATTTGATCCTAGAAAATAAATTATGCTACATCACCCTGACATGTTTTGCTCACTGTTTTCTTACCTAATATTAAAACGCATGTATTAAGTTTTCCTCTTCATGTTTTACTAGTCTGCAAGATGAATATTTAAGGTTTCATGTGACCTTTAAGAATGTGTTCATGTGTTTCATGTCTAACAACCACATCAGTCTTCTAAGTAATTAATACAAGAAACACTAAGGAAAATTAAAATAACCAAGTAAAAGAGAGTTATTATACTTTCATCACACCCATTTAACAAAAGACAGACTTTATTTTTAAAAGACCATATGTAGCCAATGACAAGCAAAGTGAAACTTAAATACAGATTTATTTGACACCAATAAGCAGAGGCGAGAACTAACTGGCCTTTACCTCTGATGAGCTTACTTACTACACAAAAAGAAGACAAGGCTTATGAACAGAAGACATTATTTTACCCCAAACTGTAAAAGGTTTTTCCTCCAAATACACGTCACCCAACATTTACCTTGTCAGTATTCTGCAGAAACCTTGCAGAGAAAATTCCTCACGTTTTTCCCACATTGTGATCAAAAACTTGATTTAAGACCTACATGCTGATGTTTAATGATAATTAGAACGTGTCAGACTGTCTAAAGTGTGATTAAAAAAAGGCATGGACAACAGGTACAATATCAAGATTTTGTCAATTTGAAGATGCAAGGTTTCCACAAAACCTCCAACAATCTAAAGAGAAGGCAACAGACTGACTGTGATGACATAAACAAAGGACCTTAAACTCCATTTCATCATAGTGACAGTTTACTTCATAGGTGTTTATGTCTGATTTTCACAATAAATCCCAGACAGGCGGGAAACTCAATTATGTTTTAAAATAAACCATACAAAACATGAGCAATCATCTGTGGGTGTTCCTGAGTCCAGGGTCAGAGGTGAGCGACTCGTGAGCTTGTGGCAAAGACGGTGATGGAGAGGGTTGGGTGTCAAATCAAGGGCACTTCCTGTCTACACACTGCTTTCCTCCCTCTTCGTACTCCTGTTTGGAGATCCACATCTGCTGGAAAGTTCCCTGGTAGACACACACACACACAGGTTTAGTTTGAATAAGTCAGGATGAAATTAGGAGAGGCAGGAATACACACAAGCTGTCAAGCAAAGTGTATGTATGAATACAGTTCTCATGCATTTTGCCACCCCTTTTGTCAAGTTAAAAGGTAATAAAGGTCCAAAGTTTAAACAAAAAACATGTTTTTAAACTGCACATTTATCAGAAAATTCTGAGAAAAACTACAAAAAAGCAGTTTTTCCTTACTGGAATACCACAGAGATAAAATAGAAACTTCCCCTTAGAATCTTTGGATATGAATGCCATGGTGCTTCTCTGCAGACACCTTTTTAGGGCTGCAACTAGCGACTATTTTCATAGTCGATTACATTCTCGATTAATCGATTAGTTGTTTGGTCTAGAAAATGTCAGAAAATGGTGGAAAATGTTGATCAGTGTTTCCTAAAGCCCAAGATGACGTCCTTAAAAATCTCTTTTTTTGTCCACAACTCAAAGATATATTCAGTTTACTGTCATAGAGGAGTGAAGAAACCAGAAAATATTCTCATTTAAGAAGCTGGAATTAGAGAATTTTGACTTTTTTTTCTTAAAAAGTTACTCAAACCGATTAATCGATTGTCTAAATAGTTGGTGATTAATTTTAAAATTTACAATTAATTGATTAATCATTACAACGCTACATGTTTTGCTCCTATTATGCATAAAATATTTGCTAGTGCTAACCTGATAGCTGAGTTGTTGCTTTAAATCCTATCAGAGTGTGAGAGACAGTTTTCTTTACCTTAAGAACTACCTGTCATAAAGATATATATTGTTATTATAACACAGTTTTAACTGCTGTGTGTCCTTACGAGTGATGCCAGGATGGAGCCTCCTATCCAGGCACTGAACCGGCGCTCCACAGTAGTGTTGTTGGCTATCAGCTTCAGCCTCATACTCTGCAAATCACAGACAGACATGTTAAACTCTGGCAGGAAATAGAGCAGTGTTTAGTGATGTATTAAAAAGATCAGACCACATAAAGAAATTGTGCATAAAATCAATACTTGTGTTGTGAATTGAAATCAAATGTAGCTGCAGTCTTTCATTAACTACAGCCTTAAGATCATAATGTTAATCAGAATGTGTGAGGGAGTGGTGGTGTTAACTCACCGGAGGGGTTTTCTGAGAGAGTTCTCTGTTCAGTCGGTCTGTGAAGCCCTGGATGAGCGTGTTTCCTCCGGTCACCACCACACTGCCGTATAAACCCTGAAATATAAAGTAAAGAGGTTCAGCAAATTAAGAGTTTCTGTTTCAAAGCAACGCTGAATAGCAGGGCTGAAATGATTCCTTGAGTAACTCGATTGCTAAATCACCGAAGCTTCGTTGTGGATGACTCGCGAAGCCCAGGGAGCATGACCCATGAATATTAATTAATCAATATCAATTTTGAATTCAAACACATCATCACTGTTCGATCAGTTACAGTTATAGTACCTTTATAGGAGTAGTCCATAAGACGTGTACCTTTTTAAGCAATTTTAATTTATTTGTTTGCATTTCAGAAAATGTTTTATTTGAAACCCAGAATGTAATATGTACTGAAATGCACTAAATGGGTTTAGTTTTGACAGATAATATTACTGTAAGCAGTTTAAGCAATGAAAATGTTTAGTAATTAGTTGTTCATTTTAAGAGACCCGTCTTATTTTCTCTTTTGTATATTTACTATTGCTCCTTAATGAGATCCATCTACATTCCTGGCGAAATTCATCGTCAACAAAAATATTATAGCAAGACATCTCCAGTCAGTTATTTGAAATTAATCCTAATTAGAAGCCTCATTTCGATGGATAAAAGTTTAACTTAAGTGTCTAAAAGAACAGGAAAGATATTTCAGACACCAAAAAATGTGTAACCCGTGTTTAAAACATGTTGATAATCACCGGCCGGATGTCGATGTCACACATTCCCACGCTGGTCGTCACCACGTGGCCGACTCCTAACATGGTGTTTCCAGACAGGCCCTGAAGTGATCACAACAAACAACACTGTGTTACATTTTCAGAAAACTAATTCATTACGCATGAAGAGCGACACCATTTGAAACAACTTTTCATGACAGAGCTTTCATTAGTTAGAGCAGTACATTAATCTGCCCTGTCAGCTCCACAATAAAGCACACACCTTGGCATTAGAGGGGTCAAACAGCCCCTCTGGGATCTTCAGCCTCTCAGCCCCAAAGTCACAGTTGTAGCCGTTGGGCAGCTCATAGTGCACTGTGGGCATCTGTGCAGCAACCCTGATGAAAGAGAGGAGGATTACTTGTGAGTTATTTACTTTGGGATGAAAAAGCATGCAAACCTCCACTGAAGCTGGGGCTTAAAGTAAAGGACGTAGCAGAAAGATTCATATTAAAGCTACTAAGAGGAACTTTCATTTTGTGTTGATTTTGGCGGTCCAGGTGGACAAAAGCGGTAGTGTTTCCGAGCACCAGTGTCCCTTTAGAAAACCTCTAATTTAAATGCAGCAGGGTCTGACAGTCTGCCCCGTGCAGTTCTAGTTCTGGTTCTCCCCTGCCTCCCTTCCCTCCAGCGGGCCCAGCAATACGGCCTGGGCCTCCAGCAGCGTTGTGACGATGTTGGCTCCCAGCCAGAGGAGAAGCCGCTGCTGCCGGGTGCGGAGCTCTCCACTTTCCGCCTGAGCTCCAACTGCAGATCGAAGGCAGCAGGACGGAGGACCTGCAGAAGTCTGAGCTGAAGGGGTTTCTGGTGAACCTGCATGATTTTATCTGATTTCGCCAGAATCCGACCCGGTGGCACCGATGACAAGCATTAATAATAACTATAAAGAAATAGACAATCTTCTCACTGATGGTCTCATTTACTTATGTATGTCGTATAGAGGCACCAATATTACATTGAGACTGTTTCATAACCAGTTAAAGTTCCTCATAGTAACTTTAATTTGCAAATACTTCTCTTACTGTTCATCATATGGCGAGTCTGACACCTGCAGCACAGATGCCTGGAAGTCCTGGATCACACACTGCAAATATTAAGAAGAAACAAGTTGGCACACATTCAACAAAAAACACAATACATAAGAAACCAAATCAATAATTCCTTTATTACTACAAGGATACAGCAACTGTAAAGGAGTCTAGGAGTTTGCTGCTTACATTACACATGTAGTTGTGCCATGAGCGGGTGACTTGAGGTAGTTTCTCCTTTTTCTTCCAGCTGGCCGGTGATCCCTCTCGCACTCCATCCTGTAATGACAAACACTGTGGTTGACATGGTCTGGTATGAAGAAAGATGATAAATACAGACTGTGTAGGCACATAACTAATAGTAAGGAGTAAAGTTAAATCTCTCCAGTCAAATTTGAGGATTTTTTTGTATTTGATTTACAAACTTGTGCTAAGGACAGGCTGGTTCTTCATTAATTTGGTTATGCTACATATCCGAAATTCCCTCTGTGAAAACCTTTGACTCTAATATGTCAACAAAATGAAACAATAATTCTTAATCTGGTTTTATCCAATGTTCAGATTTCTGTTCAGGAAATGTATGCAAATATTTGATAAGATAATGCATCATTTGCATATTTAAACATTTCAGAAAACTTATAATACAAAAAGTAATTAACTTAATGTAATTAATCAAATGGGGATGTTTCATGGTGATATCTATTAGTTAAATGTCTACCCTATTCACCTTAGGGGTCACACCCCTTAAAATGCACCGTTCTACCTGAGAAACACTGAAATGAGATTCTCTATAAAAATTTTTTATCTTACCTTTGATGCAATCATGTAAGGGGGGATTATTTCAACGCTTAACTCTTGGAAAAGCTCCCTACACTGCATGCTCATGAAGTCTCCAGCCAGGGGTGATTTGACGATGCCTGTCAGAGAGGATAAATAACATGTGACTTGGGGGGGAACACAGTAAATCTCTACTGTGTTTAAGCAACTCCACACTTTGTTTAAACTTGCTCAACTTGATAAATCACTTAATGTGCCCTGAATTAATTAGCAATCTGAATCACTCTCCTCCTTTCGTTTGACTGTAGCTCCGACTCAATTAGCTTTGCATGTTTGCTGTTTTACAACATGACTTAGTTTCATCCTGAAAAGTGATTTAAAATCAGGTGCTATTTATAGAGGAATTTTCAGAGATAAATACACATGACGGCTCACTGAAAATTACTCTGGCCCAACAATAGTTCATAAAGATAACAGAAGGCTGAGATGCAAGCTCCAACCAGTAGATGGCAACATAAATCATAGGAGACCGCACATGCATCAATGTGGGTTTATACATCTTCCATTACTCCTCTTAGGTGATTAATCACCTCCCTGGTTTATATGTAAACCAAGTCAAATCTGCAGGTAGATAATCAACTTGTGATGAATGATTAATGATAATTGTTCACCTTGCTGCAGGACGTAGCCATCATGCACTGGAATTGCTGTGGTGTGTGTTGCTCCGCTGTCCAGGACCAAGCCTGTAGACCGCCCATTGGCAAAGCTTCGACACTCAGAGTAAAGGACGTGTAACACAGTTCGACATGTGACAGATACAGTATTAGTTCAACAGACTTTTCACAAGAGAAGCAGTACTGTCTGAGGCCATTATCAAACATATAGAGGAAAATGAAATGAGCAGCTTTGTCTCCCATCCTTTTCTGAATGAAGTGAACTGGTAAAAGGATACGCAGATAGCACAGCAGATTTGCAGAGGAAGAAGGCGGGAATGTTGTAATGTTCAAACATCAGCTCTGTTAGTTTCTCTCGTTTCGCTCGCGTGTTCCACTGCGGACACAAAACAGAAAATAGGACGCTTAGAACAGGTTACTGTGAGCACAACACAAACCGCTATGTTTCTTCATGAGGTGATGAGGACCAGCGCAGGAAACAAACTACCATCAGCTACTCTGAGTACTTAACTAACAAGTTAAAAGACAGAACAGGACTTTAGATTTTCCAGCATTTCGCTGTTGGCTGATAAATCGCCCAACAGCGGTATAATCAGTGTTGTTCAGACTCCAGAGGCTTGTACTACAAAGGAGTTCAACATACCCAGGGTATCTTCTCATTATCTGGTTTAACTAATGCTAATACAACCGTGATCTCGCTACGACGGTGGTTATGAACTCGGTAAATCAACCCAGGGATTCTCAATCTGGCTATGAGCGCATTCACATGAAACTCACCGATGCTTCTGACATGAGCACTGGATGCAAGCTGGGTTCAGACTTGAAGTGCATCTTGTAGGTGTGATCCAAAATGGCCTGGAAACTGTCCCAGTCCTCAACTGTAAAAGGGACAGAGGAGAAAACAAGGACAGGGCTTGTTAAAAGTCAAATCACTTGTCACATTACTGTTGATTTCTGGCTATTATACAGGTGAAAACAAAGGATAAACAAGCATCTGTGCTTAAAATGAGAGAGACCAAAGTTGTTCAAATTCCACTTCTAGTTTTGGGAAATAATGTGCAGTTATTGGTGGAAACATAAATGAAAAATGCATGTGTTTTAAAATGAAAACTATACAAATATGTTCTTGACAGCCCTGTACACAAACAACGACAAACTTTGGGCACATAGTTGCTAAAGATACGTCTTTACTATATTTATGGCTTCAGGCCCACGGAAAAAAAAAAAATCAACGTCACAAAAAAACTATCTTTCATCGTCATCGTCATCATCATCATCGTCATCATCGTCACTGGGTCAGATGGTGGAGAAAATAGAGCGATGATGAGCTTTTTTAGATAATAATTTGAGCATCAGGCACCGATGTTCCAGGTCAGCCCTCGGAGGGAGCCGGTGGTCCCACGGTGCTGTTCTGCTGCAATTAAGATCGGTGTCACACTCATCTCTAAATAGCCTCACAGCCAAACTCCACTGGACCAGATTCTGATGAGCTTCATCAGCTAGGTCACCGCACCGGAGGAGAGCTGGTTTCATATCCGCTTTCTGAGGTGACACACCAGCAAAATTTTGTGTTTGTAGCAAAGAATTTTGGCTTGGCTTTAGATGCTTTGGACAGAAAGGTCAATTACAGGATTGGTCTATGGAGAGGAAATTAATTCAACAATATGAGGCTTTAATATAATTGTAAATTTAAGTTGTTTGGATACCTCACAGTGGGAAATTGCAATGACCATTTTTTATTTTTTTTTTTATTTTTTTTTTACATTTTAAAGACTGAACAAATAATTGATTAATCAATAGAATAAACAAAAGATTAGTCAATAACTAAAATAATCGCCTGTTTCAGCCCTAGTTTTGGATAATAGTTGTCAAATTGAGAAACACAATATAGTTGAGCTAAATAACTTTGAACAGATGTGAGGAAAACACCATCAAAATGACAGAAAACGCTGCAGATAAAAAAAAAAGTCGGAAATCTGAGATTGAAACCGAGCCTCAGACCAAAGCATGGGAAAACAGTCCATGATCCTACAGTGATTTTATTTAGGGTAACTGCTCAAATTCAGTACCAAGGAGAGCTCTGGACATGCAACCCACATCTTCAACCCTCAGCTTTGAATGTCCAACACATCCACAATACCGACAAGAACAAACATGGATGGGATAATAAGACCACTGTCAAGCAGACATGGCGGTAAACCCGAGACGGAGAGGGGTTTGCCTTCCAACTACAGGACACTAGACGGGAGAGCTCATGATAATGAGTTGCCTTGGTCTTCAAATAATCTCATTAATATTCATGATGAACAGCAGTCATCTATACGTCAGTCAGGGTTGTGACGAGTTCATCTACAAAGTCGGCTGTCAGACCAAAAGAGTCTAATTATGGATGTGGTTCAAGCTGACGGGATTATAAATATTCATTGTGGAGTTTACGTCACAGACCGTGACAAAGAACGGGGTCATGCACTTACAACACAACCCATGCATGTTCATATGGGTTGTACATGCGTTGCACAAACACAGTATACCTTTTTGGAACAGCCTGGTCAATCCCTAACCCTAACCCAAGAACGTGGCAGTTAGTAAAAAAATGTTCTCTGGATTTTTTTGCATGGGAAAAAAAGAAAATCACAAGCCATGACTCAACACTCACTCATGCCATTCTTGAGCGGAGACATGACCTCCATGCTCTCCCTGGGTACCCTCAGCTGGTTGGTATCAATATAGTAGGTGGTGCCACTCTGCTTGGTCTTGTCACCATCCGTCTCCATGGGCGTGCTGCCATCCTCTCGGTCAAGGGTCACACCTATCACCGTGGGGAAGTCGGCCTGAGCAAAGCCGAAACAAAACAAGACAAGGTATATGTCAGGACACATTCTCACACGCCCTGGTTTATCAATATCAAACACAAGAAAACTAATACCATAAAACCTTTTTCAGAGAATCAACCCCATCCCAAACATTGAATGAAAAATTTCCCATTTTGTGAAACTCGAGGTGAGGCAATGCTCGGTTTTGAAATGCTCAAAAGTACCTGGTTACATACTGTAATGATATGGCCTGTACTGACTAATGCATGTTGCATAAACAATGCCTGTCTTGAAGGGGAACACCACCTACATTAAGAATTGCAATATGTTATTTCCATTGCCTAGGAAAGCTGAATCAGTATTTGTGAACATGAGCTCCTCTCTCTCAAAGCCAGAAACCAGAGAAGTCAGTCTCAAACTTGTGATATCATAGAGTATTGAGTAAGTCTGGAGCTGTTCCATAGACAATGAATGGGAGGCTGATTTTATGGAACAACAGAGTGCTTGTTTTCTTTTTTATAACCAAATGAGCTTTATTCTATTGTAGTGTTCTCAGTTGTGAAACAGAAAATGTAGCCATATACTCAGAATATCCCCCTGGGTGCTCTCACTGACTATGTTTCCATGCACAAAATATTCTGGTTTTTGCCCTTATTCCTACTAAGCTGCTTACATGGCTACTGAAAATGAATATTCCACTAATATTCCCGTTAACATGCAGCCGTGGTGGCCTGGTTCGACCGCAGACTCTTTCATTCCTTTAACCACCTTCTTGAAAAGGTCAGCGTTGCAATATTTGCACATATCCAAAAATCTTTTATAATGTTTAAAAGTAGGTGTGTTTCCCCTTTCGACCAGAAATGTGGGCATTTCTTTTGTGGCACGCATCTCTGCAAATTGTCAGCTAGTTTGTTTGTGTACAATGAACAGAGCTGGCCGTAAACAGGGAAGAAGCCATGGGGCCGGACCCAATTGAGACGCATATTGTGAATGCTCTGTATACATGTCTAAAGAATGCTCCTAAAATCTGAATAATATCAGCATATCCCACATGTCTTAATCGGCAAATGCTCCATTCGGAATAAGGCCTAATTCAGATTATCCAAACGGAATATGCTGTTTATGACCTGTGCTTTTTCTACTCATCACATGACTAAATGTTTTCTGTGAAAAAGACATATTACAGCAGCTCAGGTCAAACCAAACATTAAATATTATAATCAGAGCTGAAACAAATAGTCTACTAATCAATTAGTTGATCAACAGAAAATCTACTGGCAACTATTTTGGTAATCAATTAATCATTAAAGTCCTTGTATCCTTGTATCCTTGTAGTGTCTTTGGTGTTTTGGACTGCTGGTTGACAAAAAAAGACATTTATGATATTTTCCTGACATTTTATAGACTAAACAATGAATCAATTAATCCAGAAAATAATTGTTAGATTTTCCAATTTTGAAAATAATCATTAATTGCAGTCCTAATCAGAACCAATAGCATGATTACTATAGCATGCTTTCATAGCTACTCTTTCAACAAAACCAGGAACTGTCATAACCTCTCACATTAATGAGGTCACATTGTGATGGTGTGAAGACGATGTATAAAGACAACATTTTATATCTGAAAACAGGGAAGTGAAAAGATGGTGGGGGGTGTTTGATGTGAGTTTTAGCATCATATGACACATACTGTAGTATAAAAGAGACCGATTCTCATTACAGATGATGGCCAGGGTATATCATACTGTGGTATTTGCACATGGACAATATTACAGAGATTACATAGATGAATGAGAGTATGACCATCAGTGTTCATCTCTGATATTTCTCTTATCAAACTGATATTTACACAATCAAGATTTCCACCTCCAGCACTGATAAAACAAACCCAAGCAAGCACTCCAGAACGATCTGAACTCAATTTATGCCGTCTGTCTCCAGGGTGACAGCCCTCATTTCTCGACACAGGCGAAACCTCCAGGGAGGGAAGATGGATATACGCAGAGGAGGAAAAGACACATAGTTAATCAGGTCATTTGAGTGATCCACTTACCTTGGGACAGTCTTCTCCTGCGTAGCCAGCTCGTACAGTGTATGAGCCAATGTCGAACACCAAAGCTCCCACCTCATCTGCAAAAATAAGAGAAGTGCAAAGAATTTATTTATTTTTTTTTTTTTGTTTTTGCCATTTTAAACTGCAAACAAATGATCCACCTCAACAAATACTGTACATACTTTGAAGGACTCAATAAAAGTTTAAGTTAGGGCTCTAAAATGACAAATGGCATTTTTAGTTTTTGCAATATATTTTTCATTGAATTGAGTCGGAGCAGTTCCTTAAACATATATCCTCCTTCCTTAAAAAACATTCACAAACCCACACTATAGGTCACCATCACACAAAATGTCAAATAAACACATCAGATATTTATGCCTAGCCCACACATTAAACTTGTCTGGTATTCTTCCAGTATTGTTTTTAATGGCATTACCATTTTTGTGATCTTTTCTAAGAGTACGTCCTTTACCATAAAGTGAGAAGCTGGGGACAGGAGGATAAAATCATCATGCCCTTTTTGTACCAACAAAGGAAAGCATTAAGAAATGTCTGGAAAGTTTAACCTGTTCTGCGCATGTATCTGTACTCATCAGTCTTATTGGTTGATAACAGTGCTCCACCAACCAAAACTTATTAAAATTAAAAAACTGAATGATAACTTGTATTGCTGATATAATTAATAATAATAAATTAATAGGGCTCGTCAATATGACGATATATATAGTCAAAACAATATAAAATATATATTTCTACATTGTTTCTATCGTGATAAAGGATATATTTATTCCTTTTTTTCTCTATTTCACTTAAAACTGTTCATCTTCTTTTTGCACTCAAGTTCTTAAAATGAGAAAAACCTCAGTACTTTTCCCGTCAAGTATTTAATTCACACAGGAGTATATAAAATACCATGTGGTTATTTCATATAGACTATTTATTTATTGAACTACCAGAAAACATGCTATATTGTGATATATATCGTTATCGAGATATGAAATGACCTATATTGGGATAAAAGATTTTGGCCATATCGCCCAGCCCAAATAGTCAAATTAGTTAATTAGATGACAAACAGGAAGTTATTTGATAATGACTTTAATTATGAACTTATAAAGTAAAAATACCAACATATTGGATCATGGATATCAAAGCTATAGACTTGTCTATAACAGGCACCTCAGCTGATACTTTAAATGTCATGTGTCATTTGTACAATAGCTTAAACATCTACCTTAAGAAAATAAAGTAAGGGGTGTGAAGATGCAAATCACAAAGTGGCACTTTTATATTTCAAGTTGTTCACCAATTTTACTTAAAAAAAACATTTTATTTAGTTTCTTAATTTTCATCAATTCTTTTTTAGAAAGAATATCAAACAATATCTTGTCCTAATTGTTTATCACTAATATGTAGTCATATTATTTCTTTATATTAATCTCTTTTCTGGGTGGAGGCTTCAGATAAATCCAGTGGGTTTTTTGCCTCTTCCTGCACTGTATATTATTCATTTATTAATTTTGTTACGTTGTGTAGTCTTAAATTGTGCAAAACAAATAAACAGTAAACAGCTACACTGGATGTATCAGATCTGTTAAGATAAATTATGTTACAATGATATGATATTGTAATAAAGCTACTTATAGCTTGCACAAGGACCGAGTTGCTGAATGTAACTTTAAATCTAGGGAATAGTTATCATCATTACAACTGACAACAGCATGCATGCCATATTAAAGTACTCAGAGCAGCAGACCAACTTAATACAGAAGTTATTTCATGTATCTGGTATATTTTTTTGTACTTTGCACTACTAATTTTTTTACTGCCTTTTTACTAACATGTTTTGCACTATGGAACTGTGATGCTGGAAACTTGAATTTCCCTCGGGATCAATAACGTTACTATCTATCTATCTATCTATCTATTATTAATAATTATTAATAGTAATTAATATTTTGTATTAATTGTTTGGAGTTTGGAGCAGTAGATTGACAGGAAAAAATAAATAAATATTAATATTATTATGATTATTAATAATAATCATAATAATAACAAAATAAATAAAAACAAACAAAGCAAAAATTAATAAATATTAATTATTCATTTTTATTTTATTGTTTTATTATTATTATTATTATTATTATTATTATTATTATTATTATTATTATTATCTATCAACCACAGTGGAAACATGCATCTC
>CAKAOH010014957.1:0-16522 GCA_916701665.1 Sebastiscus tertius | reverse complement strand
AGATAAACTGAATGCCTGTCCTACCAATAATAATAAAAATGTCCAATATATTTTAGACATTTTAGATTAGTCTTAAGTGAAGCCAATGCAGAAGTGCCTTTAACTCAGTGCTGAAAAAAAATAAGTGCCAGTACTCCCCTAACTCACATGTTGGTGTGTGTATCGGCCGGTATCAGCAATCTCTTGCGACTTATTCCTATTTATTCATTATTTCTTTAAGCATGTTAAACTGTCAGTCATGATCAGTTGTGATTTTATTGTTATCTTATTATACTTGGGCTATGCATCTTCTATAGTAGGCCTATAATAGTCCAATAATATTCACACTGGAACACTATAGGGTAAAGGTGGTGTGTTTGTTTATAGTGTTAATACTTAAAGTGCTTTCCTGTGTTTTTTGTTGTATCTCTCTATAATATATTACAAGATGTCTATTAGTCTGGAATCAACAGCAGCCAGTCAGACAGGCAGTATGCATGCAGAGCTGAGGTGTGTGATCTATTCATTCAGGTTTTAGGAGAAGTGTCCCAGTCAGGATGCTCCTACATATTATACAGAGAAACATTCTGAATTTATACACTGAATAAAAGATACTAGGAGATATTGGGTTTGGGGGTCCTCCTCCAAGAAAATCTGAACATTTTTGACTTAAAACTATGCATTTTACATAATTCTGGACCATTATTATTACTAGTTAAATGATTATTTTTATCATTTATCACACACAGCCTTTGTCTGAACATGTAATTCTTCTGGAAATGTTTGTCATGTAAAATCATATTCTATAAATCAGAAGAGCAGATTCAGAAAACTTTTAAATAATGTTTCATTAATTATATTTGTTCACAAATTAAAAAAAAGTTTTGACGATCAGTTCACTAATTATTTTTCAAACAGACATGAACATTGTATTGATAAATTACAGCACCCTCGTTCTCACCCCCTCTCCACCATGCTGTGCTACATATATATATATATTTATATTTATATTTATATTTATATTTATTTATTTATTTATTTATTATCTGTGATATAAATTATCTGATTCTGATGAGATGATAAAACATGTATCCCACGAACGCCTTTCACTTCCCGCCTCTTTCTCCCTGCTGTTCTCCTGGAGTTTTAATTCCTCTGATTCCCTCCCAGTCTCTCCACCCAATCACATTTCACAAATCCATCCACTATATTTATTAGAAACTGCCTTGTGTCACTGCTGTTTGTGATCGTAGGTTTTAAATTACGTACTTACTAAACAGAGACAGACAGAGAGAGAGAGACAGAGAGGAGCAGACACACACAAGCAGACAGACACAGAGACAGAGAGCTCTATAATACTCTATACACCGGAGGATCAGAATTGCTTGTTGACCAGAGCAGAGAAATGCACTTCTGATGTGAACAGCCAGGTTTCAGCTCGCGATGCGATTAATAGCGCTATGGTTGTCCTATATATAAAGACACCAGAAAGAAGCTTAGATAAGACCCTAATAAAAACACCACAGCTACAAATGTTTGGGGAAGTAAGCTTGGTATTTCGGAAAAAGAGAAGTGTGTTTTTGGTGGATTTCTTTGCTCACCAATACTAAAACAGCCTCCACCAACTGAATTCCCCCCAGTTAGATTTCTGAACTTGTGGTCGACCAAGAGGCCCTGCTTTTCTTCCCTCTCCTCATTCTTCTTTATTCTTTCCATCCCCTTCCTCATCTCCATCACTTCTTTTCTTTTCCCTCTGCTGGCTCCAGTTCCTCTCTCTCTCACCCCTGCAGTGCAACGCCTTCTCCCTCTCCTCTGTTTTGTGGTTTCTCTCTGTCTCCTATTCTCTCCATTACAACGTGCACATGCTGATCCAAATCTCTCTATGTACAGAGGAGCAGGAGGAGGAGGAGGAGGAGGAGGAGGGGAGTCACTCTGTAGCTCTCTGAATTCCACCTCACATCTGGAAACCATCTTCCTCCTCTCTCTCTTTGCCAATCTCTCGCCCCCTTTCTCTGTCGCTCTATGTTGTAATGTAAATAGGCCTGTAATCATACTCCTGCACTAAGCCTGCCACGCTGGGTGGTGTGTGTGTGTGTGTGTGTGTGTGTGTGAGAGAGAGAGAGAGAAATCTTACACACTCCTCCAACAAGCTAAGATTTCTTCTTCTTTTTCTCCATCTCAGGTCCCAGCGGAGGTTTATGGGGTGATAAAAACAAAACAGCCAGTCTTCAACTCTACTTGCTCACACACATCTATTCTGTGTGCGTGGTGTGTGTGCGTATGTGCGTGTGTGTGTGTGTGTGTGTGTGTGTGTGTGTGCGTGTGTGTGTGTGTGTGTGTGTGTGTGTGTGTGTTGAAGCAACAGGAGGCCCATGAGCGGTTGATTCAAAGGGTTTAACTGAATGACGATGGCCTAATAACCTGAAACTGCAGCTTTTATAGAGTGAATGATGCATCTCATTGTTCCAACTGTGGTGGATGGTCAGTGAACTGGTCGTTAGGTTTGGGTATGGTTGAATGTTCATAGTAATACTTTAGAATACTGAACAGATGTGTTTTCTTGTTTACCTGCAGATGCTAAATTGTTTTATGACTTTTTATGATTTTTGTTCTCTTTTCTGCATTGAACAGTATCGGTAGTGTTGCGTATGTACTGTAGAGGGACATGATGATTGAAAGGATGATAGGCATGATAGATCAACAGATTGTTCTCTCTCCTCCTCCACCGTGATCGAACAAATGAAGTCCATTCTGATGTCGAAAATACCAGTTTTAAGTTTAAATCATCAGCTGGGGCTGCAAGAGAGAGAAATACATATTTGGCAGCAATTCTTCCCCACACACACGGGAAGGTGCAACTTAAAACTCAGTATTGAGGGATCCATAGAAATCTGGACTCGCTATCAAAAATGAAACTTTCTCATAATCTCTGTCCCCAACACTCACTAAAGGGATGGTCCCGCTACACTTCCGTTGATATATGCCCTCCGTTTTACTGTCACTTCAATAGAAACCTGCATGATGAACAAATTCAAGCCAACTCTGGTGGACAGGTCACAGTTCAACTTACTACTCTAGCATTTTTCACCACCATGTTCACATTACAGCACCGGGCTACGCACTGTAGTGTTGATCTTACAGACTGTTTACACAGTACTTTGTGATCTCTCTGATCAATATTAAAGACGACCTATTATGCTTTTGTGCTTTTTCTCTTTCCTTTAGTGTTCCATAGTTTCTTTGTGCATGTAAAAGGTCTGCAAAGTTACAAAGCCCAAAGTCCACACCAAAGGGAGTTCCTCTCCCCCAAAGAAACACTGCTCCTGAACTGCCTGAAACGCTTGAAGTCCTGCCTTTTGTTCCGCAATGTGGTGATGTCACCAAGTAACACATTTGCATAATACCTGCCTAGCGGCTAGGTCGGCATACCCTCAAACAAAGCTAGTTAGAGCGGAGCTGGAGAGGAGTCTGAAGAGTTTGGTTCGGTTGACCAATCAGAGCAGACTGGGCTTTTCGGAGCGTTTCAGACAGAGGGTGAAAAGAGGTGTTGCAGCACAGCCGGTATGACAAAAATAAAGTATTTTTTGTACATTAAAGCATGTAAACATGTTCTAGTAGAAACTTCAAATAAACGTATGCACCTGAAAATAAGCATAATAGGTCCTCTTTAATTTATTCTACACATCAGAAGTGTAACATCACACCCTTTTTCAGGACAAGTGCAGGGCAATTTCGTCAAACCGAGGACTACTAACTTTTAAAAAACTAAAAGGGCACTCCTGTGATTAAGTATTGTACTTCCATAAAGTTGGAGGACTCACAATGGACTGATTAAAACAAAAAGATCAAATATCTGTGCAACAGAGGCAGAGATATCCTGAATTTTAGCCCCTAATATCGAGCTCCAAAAACGCTAGATCCTACATCTCCCATACAACCACCAAAATCATTTTGTTGGGCGCCCCCTGCCTGGTAAACGGTAATGCAAAACTACTTTTTTCAACAGGTTGGGCATTATTAGCCTAAACAAGCATACTAACAACTAACTAATAATACAGGACTCGTAATCTCAAATCAACTTTCACTCAGGCTGCACAGCATGCAGGAAACAAACATGTAGCAGAGACCATTCAATTACACACTGGACAGGACACAGCAACAGCTTCATGTCTAATTATGTATCAATGAGTTATCGTGATATGATTACCTGACAGAGAGGAACAGTAAAAAGGACATCCCTGTAAAACCTCTGAGGGTTTGTTCAGTGACCCAGTGACAGGTGACCTAATGAACCTAATAATGCCAACTCCATTTACTGCAAATGACTAGTTTAACATCAGCATTTCTCAGCGCTGTGTGTTTGCTTTATTGTCACAAAGAAACTCTGCAATTAGACGTCTACATTGAGCTACAGTGTGTATGTATACTGGGATACCGTATGATCTGGGATCAGATCAGTGGATCAATAGAGCCTTTTATCCTCTCACACTGACAGACAGCATGACTCTATTCTGAGTCGGCCTGTGTTCAGGATTACAGTGTTTTCCCACACAGTGAAATAGAACTATTTAATCTGGACCGTCCTTGACCCGCCTGCCTCTATACCAAACACTGAGCTCATACACATGCTGTCACACTGAGGGAGTGTGTGTCTGTGTGTGTGTGTGTGTGTGTGTGTGTGTGTGTGTGAGACCTCACAGTATTACAGTATGATGAAGAAATAGGGACGTTTACACGAGAGTTGGTACACATTTGGACTTTTAAGTATAGCTCTTATTATGAAATGCAGATGCAAACAGCTGCTCTTTAATATGACATTTAATGTGGATTATAACCAGGGTCCTATTGACAGATTAGCCAATTTAAGACAGTTCACCCCAAACATACCTGAATAGATTTCAACCTGAAATGAATATTCATACAGGATAAATCATAATAATAAGTAGTAACCTCTTAACTGTTGGGATTGAATAATGTAATGAAAAAGTAATGTTTGTCTGTGAGTATAGACTTTTTACTGCCAAAGTTTTATCTGATCACCAAACACAAACACACAAACTTACAGTTTAGGCAACATTTCTTTTGTTAATAAATATACAGCATTGCAAAATCAGTTAGAACATCATAGAGATGTACCAAATAAAACCTTTAAAAACTCACTATTGGACTTTAAGAACTCAGCCAAGGACAGCCCACCTACATCGCCCCAGTGTTGCCAGTAAACCGGGATCCAACCACAAAACACTAATTTCCTCCCAAAAACAACTTCAGCACACACAGAAGCAAAGCGTTACAGGACACCAGTATCGACCGCATGTATCGATCACCAGTCAAACGTCATCATCCATAAATCATAATAATAGTAACTCATCTGTGCGCACAACAAAGCAACAAAGTTATGTGTCCAGTTAAAGCTGATGGATACTCACTGTGTGTGCTCTATCTCAAACGGTCTCAGAGTGAACTCATCCCTCAGAGACTGAAGCCAAGAAGACATCAGTGCTGTTGGTGGACTATTGGATTATTTTGTCTCAGTGAGTCCTGCCCTGCGTTCTCTGCTCCGCGGTGCTGCGTTCACAGGCGGCTCGGAATATTCTAAATCCTAACTCTACTTAAAGGTCCCATATTAAGTTAAGTCTTATATAAATACTGTGAAAGTATCGAAACGCTCAATCCACAGGGAAATACACACATCCCGTATTCAGAAACTCTGCATTTGAAACAAGCTGTCAGGATTTCTGCCCATTCGTGATGTCATGAATATACAATATTTAGACCCTTTATACAATTTTAAACATAAACATTCTAAATGTGTCCCAGTTTATCAGTTTATTCCTGGTTGCAGTGTATGTGAATGACATCAGCTGACAGGAAGTACACATGGACCCAAACTGTTGCCTAGAAACGCAATTCCGTTGCAATTCCATTGCAATTCCGTCAAAATACGCTAAAACGGAGCGTTTAAGTCAGAGGGTAAATACAGGTATATTCAGACAGACAGTATGAGGAAAATAAAGGTTTTTTTTTAACATTACAGCATGTAAACATGTTCTAGTAGAAACACAAACACACACCTTTAAAGTAGCAGTGGGTAGAATTGGAGCAAATATCATTTTAAAAAGTTATTTTTATAAAACAGCATCCTGACAGTAGTGCATGAGACAGGTAATCTAAAAAAAAAAAAAAATCATGTCCCTCTGTGTCCTCCGGTGTCCTCCGGACAGGAAAGACAACCAGAGGAAAAACAACCAATCAGAGCTGAGCTGGAGCCTTGCCCTCTCTGATCAGCTGTCAGTCACTCGCAAACTCTGATCAAACTCAAACTAGGCAGCGCTGATCAAAGAAGAATCAATATTCTGTTACTGTAATGCCTATTTCTCTCCTACAATGTTTTGGAGCAAACTTTCTCATTTTACAGCTAAACAGTATACTACAAGATGTTTCTGAAAACATTGGAGGCGAGAACTAGGCATTACAGTAACAGAATATTAATTAATAATTGATCAGCGCTGCCTAGTTTGACCGTTTGATTGGAGTTTGCGAGTGATTGACAGCTGTCTCCGTTGACTTAACAGCCAATAGGAACGCTCTCTCTCTGAAATGACCTGTGATTGGCCAAAGTCTCCCGTCAAGGCTAGATTTTTTAAAGCCTGAAAACAGAGCCATGAGGAGGAGCAGAAGTCTAGTTTTCTCTCAGAACATTTGCATTACAATATGCTGAAAGGTTATTATGGAATTTTTGCCCAATGATGCCAAACACTTTCTGACTACTGCAGGTTTAAGCAAGGTCCATGTTAGCATAAAATTGTGTAAAGTAGCTATAAATAAATAAAAATAAGCTTAGGTTTAAAATAACTTTTTTTTTTGGGACAAGATCATTTAATATAGCATTTGTAACTTTATCGCAATATATAGTAGCCTATGTTTCATCTTCATCTGATATTCCAAATATTCTTACACCAAGGCTATTTCTGAGCAAGGTGCTGGTTCAGTTGTGACACTGAACTAATGAAATTTGAAAACTTATTTCTGACGCCTTTAATTTGAGGGAAATTCACTAAAATTAAGATTTTAAAAAATATTATCAGTATTGCAACTTCTTTTTTGTAATATTTGAACCTTTAAAAGTAGCTTCTTAGGGTTTGCCAGACCACTAAAGGGTCCCTGACATGGTGTCTGGAATGGATAAACTTATATTGATCACTAAGGATTAGTCTATCATTTTATTCCCTTACCGGTTTGGGTCGTGTTAATTAGTTTACATTTTTTACAAGGAACACCTGAATGCACCTTAATCACAAAGCCGAGACCCGGCCAACTGACTTCTGTTGAGATAAGAAATGTCCACTGTAAGAAATGTCCTTAAAGAGGCAGTAGGCAGTATATTTTTGGCATCATTGGGCATCTGTTTTCAGGCTTTAAAAAGTCTAGCCCGTAACGGGAGACTTTGACCAATCACAGGTCATTTCAGAGAGAGAGCGTTCCTATTGGCTGTGCTGCTTGGCGTTCCTTCAAGCCATCTCAACCTGATCTCAACATGTCTCCCGGGTCACCAAGCTAGTTTGACCGTTTGGTCGGAGTTCGCGAGTGATTGACAGCCGGCTCTCATAGACCGCAGATGGACAGCAGACCTCAGGCCAGCTCTTACTGCTTGTTTTCCTCCGGTCTGTGAAATCTTGCAGATGCCATTAGGAGCAGCGGAGGACACAGAGGCACACGATTTTTTTTCAGGTTACCTGTTTCATGCACTACTGTCAGGATATAGCGACCGTTTTATAAAAATAACTTTTTTTAATCATATTAGCTCCAATCTCGCCGACTTCCGCTTTAATGACAAACTATTTAATCACTCATCAACTCTGAACATCTCTTTGCCTTTGACTGCACTGTTTAATAACTAAACTACTAAAAAAGCAGCTCTGTCTATCACAGTCGATTTGACATCTTAGACTATACTCTCTGCCAGCCTTACAGGAGGATCATGCAGCTGTGAACCTCTGGCATTGTGTCAATCCAACTAAACATGATACTCCAGCTCCTAAAGTATATGTAAACTGACTTAGGTTAAGTATAATGTGATGGAGAATGATAGCTTTGTGTTTACATGAGCTGCAAAACTATAACACTCTAGTGGTTCTCTTTTTGTAAAGAAAAGGAGACAAACAGAAACCCAGTCTATAACCAGTACACAAAGACTGGAGTTTGTTTTTGTAAGAAGAGTTCACAGAGGAAACAGTTAGATCCTTTTAGGATTAATGCTGCCATCTAGTGCTGTTGTCGGGTTAAAGGGATCACTCACTGTACAGCGGATGTCAAAATTAAGCTTGATTTAAAACTTGGTGAATAGCCTGTAACACTTTATGATAACCATGATTAATAAATTGATAGTTAATTAAACTTAGTTATTTTACTGTTAACAAACAATGAAATGATAATTAATAACATTTACTAATTATTAGTAATGCTATAATTGACGTTATTTTAAGTTTATTGTAGCACACATTATCACATTTTATATACTATATTTTAAGTATTTGTTAATGATTATGAAATAACTTGTAAACCTTTAAAAAAATGTTTGTAAAACATCTATAAACATTACATAGATAGATGGACCAGATATTTGTAACACTTTGTTAATGGTTAATAATTGCTTTGTAAACATCTATAAACATTATTTGGATGGTTATCATAAAGTTGCAACTGATTATTATAATACATTGTTAAATGGTTAATAAATACTTTGTAAAACATCTATAAACATTATTTAGATAGTTAATACTTTAATGGTTAATAATGGGTTTCTATTCCATCTATCTATGTAATGTTTATAGACGTTTTACAAATGATTTCTTAAAAGTTTATAAATGATTTGCTAATTACTAACAAATACTTAATATTATATATGACATGTTATGTGTACAACAATAAACTGATAATAAATACTTTAGTAATATAATCAGAATATAATTGTAATCATTTCTTATCAGCTATGATAAAATATAGAATGTATAAACTAATTATTTTATATTACACAAACTAATGATAAAATAACAGAAATTATAGCATTAATAATAATTAGTAAACATTAATTATCATTTCATTGTTTAACAGTAAAATAACCATTAACTAAGTTTAATTAACTATCAATTTACCATTTATAAATGATGGTTATTATAAAGTTTTACCGAAAGGTGCTATACAAAAAAACGTGCCTCACCTTAAATCATGTATCCACCACTTTACTTCACCACCATGAGATGTGATGAAGAACAGGCGTATTAGGAAAACAGGCTGATAAAGTGATTCTGATTTTGTCTCAGGCGGTTGAACCCGTCTCAAATATTCCAAATAACTGACAAACATCAACAGGCTGAGTAGAAAAAAAATGACTCTTTAATTCAGTCAGCAACATTCAATTAACATGTAGAAAACATATGAAAAACATTAAAAACAGAGATTGACCGTAAAATCCTGATTCGTGTCACGTGACGTCCACTCTTATGTTTTCTCCTTTTCTCTTAATGAAAGCAGGAATAACAAGAAAATTATACAGAAACACCTAGCTGTGGATTCACTCAAATATGTACTAATTATGTATCAAAATGTTTATAAAATATGTATAAAATATCAGTGATTATTAAATCAACGGAGGTGTGAAATACTCCAATGGTAGGCATTGATAGGAGCGTACAGCTGACTGGCTAGCACCAAACTGATTTAAAAAAAAAAAAAAAACACACACACAAAAAAGATGATCAAAAAACCACACAGTTTGGATGGGACTCTACTAGGACTGTCAACAAATATTCTAAATTTGAATAGTAAAAAAACAACAGATATGAAAATTAATATTGATTGTGAAAAAAAAGGGCTGTCTGCACTGAATGCACCGCATGGAGGGAGTCACACAATGTCACTTTCATTGACTGAAAATGAAATGTGACGTTATGTCAAGCTGAACGAGGAATGATTCAACCGTAATGATGGCAGAGAACGTTACGTTACGTCATGTAAACAAACCACGCACCTATCAGCTATGCAATCCACATCACACTGGAGATGGAACAACTTTAAAGATGGTGTATTGAGTAGTACTTGCTGTCTTCCGACATTTGTACATTTTAATCAGAAAACACATGATTTATATTGTGATATTTACTGGAAATAACTTTCAGGCTATCTCCTGGTGACACCTCTCCAGCCACCTGACTCCTTATTTTGGTGTTGTTCAAATATATATCAGCTATAGGCGATTGGCTGAGTACATGGTTGTTTTCTGTTTTTGAGCGACTTTTGCCATTTTAATGGTCTTCCTCTGAAGAATGAGTGGGCAGAGAAAGAGAGAGAAAAAAAAGGGTTAGGGGAAACATGCTGAGTTGGCATATTTTCACATCTAACTAGGTGACATAAGGGTTTATTTCCACCAAACCAAAGTTGTTGATTGGTGGAAAGACTAACCAAGACGGTTTTGGGGGAGTTTTATTTTGTTTCTGTCGAGTTTGAATGAAGTGTGTTTTACAATGCTCCATCAATCTCAGAGCTGATCTCACAGCTGAAACTACAACGGCAGTGTAAAACTCGTGACAGTACATCACAGCCTCCCCGCCTCCTTGTACTTGCTGAGCAGTCCATCGTCCGTCCTCAGGGGGAAGTACAGGGTCCGGTTCTTGTAGTACTGGGGATCAAACTGGAGGTTCTGGATAACGTCTGCGAGGAGGTGGGCCCGCTCCACGCCGCAGCCCGGCGCCTCGTAGCCCAGCTTGGTGAAGTGGACGTGAAGGTGGTAGTAGGACGGCTGGTAGTGCAGGTAGACTCTCAGCTTACTGGCTGGAAGGCTGTAGCGCTTCAGGACGGCCTCCTAAATCACAGCGAAAAGGGTATTGTCATGTTTGACATTAAGAACATGTCCGATGCTGTCTCTTTTGTCTCTAATTATCAAGAGCTATGTCCTGGCTCTCTAAAAATGGAACGTGTAATTGGTTGAAGATAATGATTATAATACTCAAGGTCATGTTAATGGCAGCTGCTGGAAGAAGAGGATTGTTTTCTGCACTTTTTTCTCCTAGAAGACCTCACCTTTCCTTTCTGGAAGACGTTCTGCAGCAGTGGCAGATGCTCTGACGTCAGGTCTCTGAGACTCCTGATGTCTCTCTGATGTGTGATAGCAATCAGGTATAAATCATCAACCTGAAAGAAGAACACAGATAGTGTAAAACTGAATAGTCCAGTGGCCTAAGAAACTTAAAGTATGGCTCCCAGTAGCTCTGTTCTTTCTCATTCTCTCTTTGTGTAGATTAGAGAGTTGCCTTTAAAGGGAACGTTCAGTGTTTTGGACAGGACGTTTTATCAGATGAAACACTTTTTAAACACTTCACTTCTAATGTGCTCTTATTTGGAGCCTCCCACATCGCATTACTTCAAATGTTGTGATGGTCATACATGGCTACAGCATTAGTTCGCCTCTGTGCAGATATCAACCGGGACAGTCAAAAGAAGCTATGGCTGTGGTCAAAAAGTAAAAAAAATGACGTCTTTATGTCTTTTCCTCACCACTTTTCCTTGACCTCGATGGAAAACGTCATAGGGTCAAGGAAAGATGTGAAGGAGAATTCATGAGGACTTAGGAAAAGACAACCGTGGTGCTCAGACAATCCGACGGCGGCGGATGTTGGTGATGAAACTACAATGTTTCGAAGATGGACTACAAAAAAGCGCATCTTCTTCCTCATACGTTCTTACTGTGTTGTTTTATGCAGGCTATATGAAGAACTTTCAGTAACAGGCTGCTTCCACTGCAGTGTGTGAAGGAGAGATACCACAGGTCCTTCCTTCCTGCTGCTGTCACACTTCACCATCAACACTGCTCCAGTGGACCACACATACCAAACCGGACAATTCACTCATGTGCAACCGTCAATTAAACTGTTCAATATCAATATTTCCTCTGTGCAATAATGTCTGTCTACTTTTTATATTTTGCTTTTTTACTGTTAAATTCTGTATTATAGGCCTATTTTGCTTTAACTGATGCTTCTTGTTATTGCACTGTCCTGTTCGCTGCTGCTACACTGCAAATGTCCCCGTCGAGGAACTAATAAAAGGGTGATCTTATCTTAAACATGGACAACCCGGAGAAAAATATTACTTCATTACCAAGGATGAAATTTAAATAAAAAAGGAATATAGGCTCCCAAGTCACAAAAGTTGATATGATAAATATTGAGTTAATTGTTTGAGTTATGGAGAACGGGTAGAACCATTAAATGTATACTTCTTCCTACTACTTTTTAGACATATAATATATATATTTATGTTGATTATTTATGTTGTTCAAGAGAATTTGTTTATTGACAGTTTGCTATATGATTACTGTTCATTTTATCTGCTATTCTTGTTTTGTTTTTTTACTTAGGTATTTGTTACTTGTTCGAAATAAATAAATAGAAATAAAGTGAAACAAAATGGTTGTCAGCGCCCGCTCATATTTATCAACATGAATCCCATTAGTATATGACTGTATGAAGATAATATGCAAAACGGGCATAACGTTTGTTTACATGAATGGCAGAATGGTGCGTCGCTTTAAATGTTGAGGCCAGGTCCAGTGTATCCTATGCTAAAGGAGATAATAAAGGAAGCATTGAAGCACCTTTCCTTAACATTTAGAGGATTTGAACAGCTCTTATCAGTCAGTGGTCCCGAACAACATGTCAAAAGTCAGCTGCTTAACTTCACAGTTGAGTTTGACATGAAGTTCTTTCTCATACCAGGAGAAAAGGTTGCAGTCCTGAGAGTTTAAATGTCTGAAATCAAAACGCTGACATATATTTCACATCTAACCATTGTCTTTCCTGTCTCTTCCTGGTACCTACTGTGGTCAACATTCGTAGTATCTCACCTGTTTCTGGTCCCATTTGAAATCAGGGAGGAGGACAAAGCCAACTGTTGGGTCTGGATCTTCGAAAACTATCCTGTCAGCCTCCGCCTTCTTCTCCAGGATGTTGTATACCCACTATGAGGGGTGAAAGTGATGTTAAATTAATCCACAGATAAAGTTGTACATTCACAAGTATGCATTACGATGCCAATGTATGCATGTTACTAATGCACTAAAGGAGGAGATTTCAGGATAATGACCTGTATGCTGAAACTCTGCTTCTGAATGTAGGGCAGAGTGATGGACTGATAGTCCTCCCCCGTCTCCTCCACCAGGAAACTCTCCTGTCGCTGGTATTTCTTCAGGTGCTTCTCTGTGGCTGGACACACGACTGTAGTCTTGATCTCTGCAAAACAGAAACACACAGGCCATCAAACTGTGGCTGCTGGATTCACAATATATTCAGCCAGTTATCTTTTCTTTCTGACCGTACCATTGAGTTGCGGTGGAGGCTGTAACCGATACGTGCTGTAGATGTCGTTCCTCATCTCCAGCTTCAGCTTGGAGCCGCTGAAGAGCTCAGCCAGGGTGTCTTCTCTGATGGGAGTCTTCTCCAGGATAACCACAGCCTCCTGGTCGGCAAGCTGGAGATGACATGTTCAACTGGTTTATTTATGCTAGTGATAATGAAACTCAAAAATGCAAAATAAAAATGCAAAACAGCCCTTCATGTCCTCGTCAGGAAGTCCCTGAGGGTCATTAAGGACCACACACACACACACACACACACACACACACACACACACACACACACACACACACACACACACACACACACACACACAGCAGCCTGTTCTCCCTCCTGCCCTCTGGTAGAAGATACAGGACCCCCAGGATTCACACCAGCAGACTGAGGAACAGTTTGTTCCCCCAGGCCATCAGACTTTTAAATAGATAATTCATACGACACCTTCTCACACAGAAATATATCTTATACTGTATATGTTCGTAATATGCCTTGTACAAAGTGTTTCTTATATATGTACATTCATACTTCCTGATATGTGTATGTTCTTAATATGCCTTATACAAAGTATTTCTTATATAAGTAAATTCAGACTTCCTGATATGTATATGTTCTTAATATGCCCTTGTACAAAGTATTTCCTTTTATAATTGTAATATAACTTTTTTTTTTAATGGAGCTTCCCAGCAAAAAGCTTTTCACACGATTGTACCTGTATAACCGACGTGACAATAAACATCTTGAATCTTGAATCAAACTCATTTCTGTCAAATCCATCTTTATAAAGCACTATCACACAGACTCTTATTTTGAAATATCAAACCGGAAGTCCATCTTTCTTCACTCCTCAGACCACTTTGAAGTAATACAACAATAAAAACCTTTCCCTCTAACGTTAATAATGACTATCAACTACATAATAACCAGAGCTAGAGTTAGAGCTAGAGTAACAACAACGTTAACGTTACCTTTCCGTGGATGAACATGTTCTTCTCTCTGGCAGAGTCACTCAACACTTTGGACGTTTTAAACTCAGACAGGAGATTTTCAGGTTCATTCCCAGTTTCTCCTCCACCATTCTCATTGTGAGCTTTCCCCTTCTTGACTTTCATAGATAAATCATCAGCTCCAGCGCTGTCAGCTTCACGTTTAGACGGTTTAGTCGCCATGTTTACTGCTGCGGCTTCTGTGGCCAAAGATCGTCTATTTGTAAGAAGAGACTCAACAACCGCCAGTATTCTAGTGACGGGAATTACGTCTCTTTTTAGTGAGCCAGATCATTTGGCTCAGCTGACCAAGAAGATCCGGCTCTTTCGGCTCCCAAACGGTTCTTCGTTTTACCACTTCTGCCTTCTTTTATAATTCAGCCAAATTTAGCGCTGTTTTGACCCATGATTAGTATGTGTGCACATATATCAATTAAATTATTCAATATAATTACACTAAACCTTATAATTGCAAGAATACCATAACTTTACATGCTGCTTCGTTTCCAACTGTCACTCATCTTGTCTGCTATTCGCCACACCACACTCCTCTTTCTCTTTCTCTCCTCCTCTCCCTCCTGCTCTGTACCTGTAGACCATCAGCGCGCCGCCTCTCCCTGCTTGATGGGATGATCCTTGTCTGTCATTACCTGATTGGTCGCTCGGACGTCATAAACACAACATTCAGTCACAGTCAGTGCATGCAGTGCCCGTGGCGTGGAGAAGATCGTCCTATCATTCGGCCTTGAATTATTAAAAAAAAACAAAAAAAACAAAACGGCTCTCGGACGGGAGCCGGCTCTTATCGTTCACTTAAAAGAGTCGGCTCAAAGAGCCGACTCGTTTGTTACCGACACATCACTAGTAGTGGTAGCAAAGTGTCTGAAGTATTTTCCCCATGTAAAATTATTTTTTAGAAATGTGTTTCATTGATAACTTTATGTTCTTCAATACAGAGGTATAGGAGTCTCTGATAATTTACCGACACCGTCACTATACCTTTATAATCTTTACTTACTGTTTTACAAACTGTTTACACTTCTATAGTCTGTATTTATTACATCTTATTATCTATGTACATTACAACACTCCTGTTTACACTCAGTTTATTAATTTTTCATATTTTTCAGCTTGCACTATTTTATGTCTTAGATTCACATTTTGCTTTTACTTGTGTGATTTTCATAAATATTTGATGAGCATTATTAGAGGGAGCCTGAGCTTCAAGCTTTTCATTGCCACTGACTGCTTCTTTGTAATTGTTGTGCAATATGATAAGATCTTGAAGTTGATATCATAAATCTTTCAGCTGTGATTCTGAGAGTTCATTATTGTTGACTATTTATTTAGTTCTTAAATGTAATACAATACTACCTACAATCTGGATTTAAGATTCAAGAGTCAAGATTAAATTTATTGTCATTTCACTGAGTATTTGCATACACAGAAGGAAACAAAATATTGTTTCTCTCAGCTCCCGTCAGTGCATTAAAAAGGATAGAATAAATAAGTATTAAAATTAACATACTTAAAAATAATAATAGAAAAATAAAATAAGTAAACGTTTCAGACACAATTTCACACAATTTGCAGTCGTGTTTAGCAGCAGAGAAAAGTGCATTTATGTCCATAGTAAAGTGCTGTTTGCATTACTGTTCCAAAAACAGTTTTTGACATGTGACTAGCTTTAAAAACTGTTTCTGTGTTAATGCTGGGGGGTTGGATGTGAGTGTGTGTGTGTGTGTGTGGGGAGGGGACACAGTCCATTTACAAGCCTAACCGCCTGCGTGAATTTATCTTGTTACAATTGCAAAAGTCAACTTGGTGCAGAGTGAGACCTCGCTTCATCTAATATCTCTCTACAGCAGTGTCAAGTAAAAACAAACACACACAACACTTGTATGTCATTAAAGATGATTGACACATCATTGAACTAATGAGATTAGTGTTTAGGGGCGGGGCGTCAGCTGAGTGGACCAATGAAAACGCGAGACGCGAGAGTCAGGAAGTTATTTAAAGTCGACAGCTACACGCTCATTAGTTTACATACCAAACTGTGTGAAGACGGCTGAAGCTGGAGAGAGGAGGATGAGAGGTTAACCTTCTAAAGTAAACTTAATCTGAAGAAGTCTTCTCCGCCAAACCAACATG
>CAKAOH010014956.1:9987-40464 GCA_916701665.1 Sebastiscus tertius | reverse complement strand
TAGTCTGAAATGAAATATATATATATATATATATATATACATATAAATTGTCCCACATTAGGCACATTTTCAGACATTTTTCAGTTTAAGCAGCTATGTCTTTGGAACAAATTATTAATCATTTTGGGGTCTGAAATTTAATTAGCATTTAAATAGCTGCATTAATAGCATAAAAAAAACTCACCTGTAGCTATATGGTTCTCGCTTTGTTTAGGCTCAAATCATAATGTGTCAGTCTGTAAGGAGTTGGAAGATGATAAAACTCAAAATATTTTAAGAAACTGCGCAAAATGACTACATGCAATATTAGTTTATCAATCCAACTTCGAGTTAATTGAATTTTCAACCTTCTGTTGGTGGTTGAATAAAGGCTTTACACCAACTTCCATCTCTTTATTTATTTATGCATTTCTTTTTTTGTTCCTTTAATTATTTCCTAGCCTCTTTTATTTTTGTTATTATATTATTTTTGTATAATTTAAGTTATCTTTCCTATCCAATTGTATGTTAGAAGTATTGAGTTTAGATTACAATGCGTTAATGTTTGTAAATTAATTATCTTCAATAAAAAAATAAATTAAAAAAAAACACTTCCGCAGTCCCACAAAGCATTGCGCTGCTCGTCACCTGGCAACTTAAAACAAGCGTCCCCAGTTTGTGTGTGTGCGTTTCCATGGGGATCAGTCACACACATACACACACACACACACACACACACACGCGCCCTTTCGTAAGAGCAATAGGCTACTAGGTGGGTGCTATCTGAAGAAACGTCGTGCTATCAACAGAGCCAGACAACCACAGCGGAAAGGAGCTACACCCTTTAAATGGTGAGTTTAAAACTACAAGAGAAAGAAGAAGAAAAGAGGCTAAACAGAGATGAACAAAAGCTGGTTTAGGAAGTGATCTGTCAAAGCTGACATGTCAACAACAAATGTTTCTCTAGTTTTAGGCTACATAAAGCTGTTATTTTTAGTCTAATTAATGTTATATGTCTTTGTTTTGTGGCTATTCTGCTATGTGTTATGTTGAATATGTATGACAGTAGGCTACTTATGGGAAGTAATTAGGCTAAGTACACATTTATTATACCAAGTAGGCCTTATCACATTTAGAGGTTATGATAACTCTGTTTCCTTTCCACTGTCAGGTTAGTTGCCAGGCATGTATTTTTCAATATAATTGACCTTGAATAGCTTCCTAATGTCATGTGTCCTGGAAAGGCTGCTTCTTAATTCCCTTTAAATCCCCCCACACACAACAGATTGCCATATGTGAAAGCTGAGTGCAAGCCAAGCAATCCTCTGGCTGGCTTGTTGCTTATTGTTTCAGTGAAACTGAACTGGGGATGTCAAGCAGGATTTTGTTTAAAGAAATCATTTTACTTTGGAAAAAAAAGGATAAGTTGAGAAGTATATTCAGCATACAACAAATGATGACAAATCTTTAAACATTTATTTGTAATTGTACTGATGATTCATTCATTAAATGATTATGAGAAGTCATGGAGCTAAATCCGTTTTTGGACGTTCTCTTTTGGACGGGAGTTTCCTGGCTCCATTCAATGAAATATATACTAATCTTATTTTGTTTAGCTGCCCCTGGCTTACCTGCAGCTGTATTTCCTTTAACCTAAATACAGCAGGTCGGTATAAGGAGACAGGTTCTACCACATTTCACTGAAGTTTCATGAGCTGACAGATGTCATTCAAATCCTTACAAAATGATTTAGGGATGCACCGATACTGATACCGGATCGGATATCGGGCCAATACTGACTGAAATAGCTGGATTGGATATTGGTGACAATTCATACTATATGCATTATATACTGAAATTGTAATTCCTGTTTAAGTTTTGACCAATCTGTTACTGCATTTAAAAGGTTTACACTTGAATTCCTGTTCATTTTGAAGATTTTTTTTGCCAAGTTTTTGGTGTACGATTATTTTAAGAATAAATAACAATTTATATATATATATTTATTTGTTACATTTAGTTTTATAAAGTTAATAAAGCAATGTTTACGTCAAGCCTGTTGTTGCCTTACACATAAAAAAAAAAATGATCCCAGCCACTTCCACACAGAGAAGCATACAGCTTCTTATTTAAAAGACCGGTATCAGATCAGTATCTGTCGGTATCGGCCGATACCCAAAGTCCAGGTATCGCTATCGGTATCAGGACTGAAAAAGTCAGATCGGTGCATCCTTAAAATCATTAGAACGTGTGTAGCCATTTCATTGTTTGCAACCAATATTTCCATTAACCTTTGTTTAGCCAAAAAGAATACCTGGGTGTCATTTCATTCCCCGTATTATGTCAGAGTATGCATGGTGTCTTTCAGTCAAGTCTCACAGTTACATGCATGTTTAACCAGCATTTAGGACAGCTTGTTGCAACACAGTGTGATCACTGTGGCGTCAATCAAATCCTCTTGCCAGGCAGGGTGCTTGGGGACGGTATAGTGGATGCCGGTAAGCATGACGGTGATGTAATATCCTATTTACATCCCTGTTGGCCTAATCTGCCTAGGGCTGGCTTTGTCATTTCCCTTGGGTGGTCATGTTGGAGCCTCCTACAAGTGACACACGCACCTAATCCTGCTCACTGAGGGAAAAACAACAAGTGGTCCTCGCTTTTCTTAGTCCTCTTAGATCTCTTTAAAAAATGGTGCCATTTATTGTATTTGATTTTTGTGTATGATGTTTATTTCTTTGCTGTCGCTGAAGGATCCCAGAGGCACGGTGTCAACTCTTGGCTGACCTACATCACCTGGCTCCAACCTTTCTAACAACGGATCAGTTACCGCAAGATGGAACTTCAAGAACTGGTGAGCATCGTGACATACTGGCCAACTAGAAAAGCCTTCCTCCTGGGAAAAGAACTACTGACCTCTGAGGGGGGAGAAGAGGCTGGCGAAAAATATCTGATCAATGAATCAACACTGTGTTCCCCTCAACTTGTTTTACGCAGAAGGAAAGTTAACAAGCCGATGAAATCGCCTTGAGAGATGATGAATCGCTACACCACCTTGAAGCAGCTGGGTGACGGCACCTACGGAAGCGTGCTGATGGGGAGAAGCAACGAGTCTGGAGAGTTTGTGGCTATCAAGAGGTGAGGATGTTGATCTTATTTCAATTGAAATATAGTCTCTTTGTTAATGCAATCCCATCCTCCGGGTGGGAGTTTGGTTATTTTGATATTGTGACATAGCTTAGTCTTTCTCTAGTTTTAAAGGCTGCTTTACATTTTAGTGAAGTTATACAATTCAGTAAACCTACAGTATTGACTGTTTTTGCTAAATGAAATGAACAAACTTGGTATAATTTTCTCAAAATCCATATTTTGTACCCTTAGTTTACATTAAATATTGTATAAAAGCACAAATAATCATCCCCAAAATATCATCACATTATTTATAACAAGAAATGAAATAAAGAATAATCTGATATTTGAATTTGACAATATTAGAGTAGAGTAGAGAGTTTCCATATACACATTTGTACAAGTAATTGCTCGCTATAAACCCAAATGTATTTCAGATAATAAATGTAGAAAGTCAACTCTGGCCCACATCCAATGTATTCCTACTTAAACATTTTTACAAGTCAAATGTACTTCAAAAATATTTAAATTCTACTTTTTTTTTCTCAACTCTACTTTGCCCCGGATAACAATCACACTAAAATAAATTCAAAGCGAAGGGCTAGTGGTTTCCTGCCATCACCAGGGCAAACAAACCAGCTTACACGCCTTTGTTTCAGCAGCATGGCAGCAAAGGTTTCAATAATAGATGAGAAACCGGGGAGATGCGTCCACCGGTTGATCATTTGGTTACCATGCAAGACAATACATGTGGTGACGGTGAAAGGGAGTGAAAGTAGAGGGAGTGTGTCAGGTTGCTGACATTGTGGAAGGGACGACTGAAACTGGCCGGTAACCCAGAGAGGAGAAAAAAGATATGTGCACGTTCTGCAACTCTTACATAATTCCACTTGGAGGGAGAGGTAACGTCAATCAGAGAAGATAACGTAAAGGTGTCCGTATACCAGCTGCTGTGTGGTTTTAATTTACATATAGCAACACATGCTGCGATAAAACTCATAATACATCAGCTTAGTCAAGATGTATTTCACACTTAATTCAAGTAGATAAGAAAAACAATGGTAAAACCTATACAGTTTAAACTCAATTTATATCAGTTTACATTCTAGCTTTTGCTGGTTTTGTTCTTGAAATGAAACTAGACACCTCAAAAAAGCTGAATTATTGATGGACACACACAAAGGAATTTTGTAAAGACGGCGACTCTTCTGCACGTTGGGTGTAATTTATATGCCCTGCAAACGTGACGTCCTCTATTCTTTAGTTGATTGTGTATATTTGATCTGTACTCCAAACTAATGTCTGGTTTTGACTTTCTTTCACAGAATGAAGAGGAAGTTTTATTCCTGGGATGAATGTATGAACCTAAGAGAGGTCAAGGTGAGGATGGCGATACTTTGGACACTAGGTTATGGGACAGTTTTCGGCAGCAGTTTTTCCAGAGATGAAAATATCTAAAAAATTTTCTTGGGAAGATAATGCTGTGTGATTTAAGCAATAATGCACAGCAGCTCCTTGAACACTGTTGCCAGTTATGGTTGCCTGAAAAGCTTTCTTTGTGTGTCTTTTCGTTATAATATTGTAAATCAGCTATGTAACCCATGCTTTTCTGCAGTCTCTTAATTTTGCACCTTACAATGTGCCTTTTACCATCCGATTCAGCTGTTATCAGGCCATTTAACGTTATTGATCGCAATAAGCACCAAAGATGTGGGTCATTAGGGGCCTACTATGTTGTAAAAGTGAAAGAGAAAATTAAAAGCAACACATTCTAACATGTTGTAAAACTGAATGAAACGTTACGTTTTGAACACAAACAAAGAGGCTTTAGGTTTAGGCAACGAAACTACAACTTCTTTAGGTTTAAGCAAAAAAAAAAATGCTTAGTTAAAGCTGCAGTGGATAGAATTGTAGAAAATGTGATAAAAGAAAGTTATTTTTTGTCACTATATTCTGACAGTAGTGCATGAGACAGGTAATCTGAAATAATAATGTTCCTCTGTGTCCTCCGGTGTCTTCTAGTGCCCCTAATGGCATCTGCAAGATTTCACAGACCGGAGGAAAACAACCAATCAGAGCCGAGCTGTAGCCTGCTGTCTCTGAGCAGCTGTCAATCACTTGCGAACTTCGATCAAACGGTCAAACTGGGCAGCGCTGATCAAATATGAATCAATATTATGTTACTGTAATGCCAATTTCACACCTCAAATGTTTTCAGAAACATCTTGTAGTGTACTGTTTAGCTGTAAAATAAGGAAGCACCGCCCACCAGCCGGAGCACAGCCAATAGGAACGCTCTCTCTCTGAAATGACTTGTGATTGGCCAAAGTCTCCCGTCACGGGCTAGATTTTTTAAAGCCTGAAAACAGAGTCATGAGGAGGTGCAGAAGTCTAGTTTTCTCTCAGAACACTTGAATTACAATATGCTGAAAGGTTATTATGGAATTTTAGCCCAATGATGCCAAAAACGTTCTGCCTACTGCAGCTTTAACTACCTTACATCTCACCCCTGAACTGTTTTGACAGTAGTCCTTCTCTCCGGCATTTTCCGATTCATAATTATAAACATTTAATGTCTCTGCAGAATAAATCATTATTCTTACCTTTTCCCATGATTTGTCACACCAGTCTCTGAAGAAGCTGAACCATGCGAATGTGGTGAAACTGAAGGAGGTGATCAGAGAGAACGATCACCTCTACTTCGTCTTCGAGTATATGAAGGAGAACCTCTACCAGCTTATGAAGGACAGGTAAGAAGAGAAACACCACACTTTGGAAAAGCAAATGTCTGTATAAGGTGTATAACACAGTGGTCTAATTTGATATCATTACTGTAACACAGTGTTTCCAAATGTCAGCATCTGGTCAGAGGGGAGCCAACAAATGGTTTAGACACTTATTAACACTAGTAAGGTTGTAATGTAATCTGAAATGGTTTCCAGTGGAATATTTATATTTCCATCACCACACCACGCTCTCATAAGTTCGTGCCGTGCATTTGGCTCCTGTTTTACATCAGCTGCCACCAGACTGGCACCTTCTCTGGGGGGAAGCCCTGATGTTTTTGCTAGTTTGGAAACCCCAGGTGTATACTGCACACCTGGGTTTGTCATCTGCTTTGTTTTTCCAGCGTATTTTACCAGCAAGTGTGTGTGTGTGTGTGAACAAAGACAAACATAATGTTGTTTATGCAATGATGCTTACATGAGAATTTTATCAATTTTTACATTCACAGAAAAAAGTTGTTCCCTGAATCAGTGATAAGAAACATAAGCTTTCAGATTTTACAAGGCCTGTCGTTTATTCACAAACATGGTAGGTGTATCCTTCATGCCTTGCAAGTGCATGAGAGTGGTCGCATACTGCAAGATTAATTTAACATTTACACAAATGTACACAAAACTATCTGGAATATTTCAACCAAATTGTCAAACTGGTGATTAATTGATCAGCATCTTGTAGTTTGTGAACCCTTCATAACTGCCTCATCTAACTCATCGGTCTGCATTTCTATAATTAATGGATGTGTGCAAGTTTTAGGAATCTAACAGAACTCATTTGTACAAACTTGTGCATGTGTAAATTCAAAGAAACACATTCACCCATACAGTACACTCCCATGCTTCCACACATCCAGAATGCATGTGCTTTTCAGGATTGCTCTTTCTTTTAACCGCTTTTCTATCATTTCTCTTTTACCTTTCTTTTCTTCCTTCCTTTTGACCTGCTGGTAGAGAGAATAAGATGTTCTCAGAGAATGAAATTAGGACCATCATGTTTCAAGTGGTGTCTGGGTTGGCTTTTGTACATAAGCATGGTAAGAGGCTTTACTCTATCGTTCTTTACCTGTTCAAAAGTAGCATGACATTTCAGTAGTTGGCTTGGGTGTATATTGTAAAAAAGAATTGTAATTTAGTGCGACCCTCAGATAGAACATCACAAGCTCAGTATGTACAATGTATGTAAAGTACATGTCATATACTTGTTTCATTCTGTATGCCTACTAGGTGTGTTTACAGTATGTATACCTATTTCATCAGCAGAGATGTTTCACTTTCACTAAAACAAAACCGAAAGAGTCTATGGTCTTGCCCCTGTCTCTTCATGCATATAGTTTGAATCATGTAACATTACATCTGTATCTACAAATTGCCTTCATACGCAACTGCTTTTCATTAGCAGAATAAATTTTTAAGGAAAAATAATGCCACCTGGATTACTTTTATGATTACTTTTACTAAATGCAATGTTTTTATTTAGAGACATTCTCTTTAATATCTGCGTGTGGCAACCTGGGCCACCGCTGTCGAAGGCAAATATACACCCATTCAGCTGCTCCTCAGTTTTTCCTTTTCTTGTGCTATCTGCGCTTTACGCAACATTTGCACCGAATGTAAAATACTAATATAGAATAGTTGCATTTGATTGTAATTTGGTCATTTGGCCATTGTATAGAGTTATACACAAGTGGCTCAGTTTGATATTAACCTCTTTGCAGGTTTCTTTCATCGAGACATGAAGCCAGAGAATCTGCTGTGCATGGGACCAGAACTGGTCAAAATAGCAGATTTTGGACTGGCCAGAGAGATCCGCTCCAAACCTCCCTACACAGACTATGTATCAACCAGATGGTGAGAGTACTGTCTAGGCATTAATAGGCATCTGAAACTCAGAGGAGAGCCTATGCATCAATTATAGTGTGCTAGACCGCCTCTGAGTTCAAGCAAAACAGTACAATTCAAAATTCAAAATTCAGATTGTGAGCATTATGTGAGTTGTCGGCTGGTTTATTTGAGTATATGTTCTCTGTCCAGGTACCGAGCTCCAGAGGTCCTGCTCAGGTCGTCTACCTACAGCTCTCCTATTGACCTGTGGGCCGTGGGCTGCATCATGGCTGAACTCTACACTCTCAGACCTCTTTTCCCCGGGAACAGTGAAGTGGATGAGATCTTTAAGATCTGCCAAGTCCTAGGCACCGTCAAAAAGGTGAGAAGAAACTGAATGAGGTGGAAATGATTAAACCTTTATTCGGGGTTTTAATGTGTGAAATTAACAGAAACAAATATCTACAATGACATGATTAAGCTTATTTAGAGAAAATATGTTTACCATATAAAAATAAATAGTACGTAAGTAGGCCAAAAGTTTCTCTCTCTGAACAAGGCTTCCTCCAAAATCCATTAGTATTTCCTCTGATTGCTAAGCAGAGCCCATTTTGGTATGACCTGGTCTTGAACTGAGTCTCTGACCTCAACCGCAAGGGCAGACATTCAGTGCCACTGATCCACTCTATATGTTACATTGTTCATGGATGTATTGGTTATAAAGGTCTCATATTTTTTATTCATACATATTTTATAATATTTTGTATAATTGCTTTGGAAGCTCTTCCATCAAAGCATTAGTGTGGTGCTGACCAGATGTGTTCAGGCGGTGTTGGGTTTCTTATGCATCATTATATGTGATCTACACATAGAGGGCATGCACTCTCATGGACCCTCACAAGGAGAAATTACATAAAGATATCCAATCCAAACCTACAGTATGGTCCTCAAATTGCCATAAAACCTGTTTGCCTTGTCTCTCATCAGCCACCATGTTTCTCATATGATCATCACGCTCTACATAGGTAGCCATAGACAGAGTAAAATAAATGATTTGTCTACACTGAGACAATAAATTGAGCGTTCTATATATTACATATGATACATGTGACGTTTAAAAGCAACTTTAGCAGAGTGACATGACTTATAAAAAGTCTATATATATATTTTAAATGAAAATCAAACAACTTGATCTATAAACACCTGATTAATAAATGTAATAATGAATAACCATCTGATTGTTTCTTCCTGTAGACGGATTGGTCAGAGGGCTACCAACTAGCATCTGCTATGAACTTTCGCTTCCCCCAATGTGTGCCGACCCACCTGAAGACCCTCATCCCCAATGCCAGCAACGAGGCTATCGCCCTGATGCGGGACCTGATGCAATGGGATCCCAAAAAAAGACCCACTGCTGTACAGGTAGGCAAAACCGAGCCCCAAGGCTGAGACTAAAGGTCTGGTCATACAGTAAGAAGTCCAGGCTTTATTTGTTCAATGTAAATGGCATTTATTGGGAGTGAAAGTACCATAAATCAACACATAGGGGGACAAAAGCAACAGGTGTCTACCACTCCAAGGACCTATTTGGACATACTTTAATTTTAAAACCTAAACAAAACCATACCTGTCCCCAGAGATTTCCAGAACAGTGCAATACTCACTACTAACATGCAGATTATCAGTGTCCCAATACTGAGATTGTATTAGCATCCTAATCCCAGTCATTTTAAGTAGCGCTTAAGCCATACTTCCTTATCTCTGCCGCTGCAAAATGTTCTACCTCGGCCAGTGTGCTCTGCGCCGTGTATTATTATCACGTACAACGCATGGTCATTACATAGTTAGACATAATTTCCACTCCACTGAGACAGTTGGATTTCTCTGTGGGTCCTGAGTAGGAAACACCTTTCCGGAGCGTGTGACGATACTTTTCCATTCCCTGCTTACAAAGCTCCCAGGTGTAGGATGCACATCTAGTTTTAGCCAATTCTAACGAAACAATTCAAAACCTCCCTGGAGGTTTGAGTTTTGACACAATGGTCCGATACATGTTGTTTGTATGTACAGAGTTTAAAGTCCTTGAGTGTTATGGAGTACATACGGTTAAGGACATCTTCAATGTGCTAGAACAACAATGCTTACAGACTATTCAGAATAACAATGCTGTATTCCTTTCTCTCCCTGTCTAGGCCCTGCGTTACCCATACTTCCAGGTGGGCCAGATCTTAGGGCCTTGTTCTCAGAGCCAGGAGGTCAAGAAGGTCCAGGCCAGGCCGCCAGTCCAGAAGCAGGTCTCAGAGTCCAAGGCTGAGCCCCAGCAGTCTTCATCTGAGTCCAAAGCCTCCGCTTCCTCCTCCAGAAACCAACAGCAGCAGCATCAGCCCCTTCAGCAGATCCCCCTTCCCCAAACTGAGAGTAAACCAGGAAGCCTCAGCCATGCAGTGAGTGTCTTTGTGCAAATCAGAACTTTATTTATTGTATTTCATGTTATAAATAATATTAATACATAAAAGAATCCTTCTGGCCCCAGACTTTGCATAATCGACTCCTCTTCGAAGTAGTAAGACTTGTAAGACAATCCTCTTCTGCAGAAAGCAGCGTCGCTGGGCAGTGAGAACAGCGTTGGTGGTGGTGGTGGTGGGATGGGGGCGCTGAAAAGTGGCCGTCGTCGCTGGGGCCAGACGGTGGCCAAGACCACAGACAGCTGGGAGGAATCCGACCCGTCGGAAACCGCCGCCTCCAACTCCAAGAAACCCAGCCTGGGGAACGCAGAGGAGGAGAGGAGCCCTAAGGAGCACCGCCCACAGTAAGTGCTGTGATGGCCTAACACAACTGGGTTGGCAATTTGACAAGAATGTAAGCATTGACACTGCAGCAGTGCATTGTAGAATACTAAAAATGTGTGTTAGCTGTCTCATCCATCATGCATTATTTAAGATGGTAGGTTATACGAGTTGTGAAGCATTTTATTATTGTCATATACTGTAGTTTATATGATTTTAAAATTTAAGTTTTAAAGGTCCCATATCATGTTCATTTTCAGGTTCAAACTTGTATTTTGTGTTTCTAATAGAACATGTTTACATGCTGCAATGTTAAAAAAAACCTTTATTTTCCTCATACTGTCCGCCTGAATATACCTGTATTTACACTCTGTCTGAAACACTCCGTTTTTTTGCATTTCAACGGAATTGCAATGGAATTGCAATGGAATTGCGTTGCTAGGCAACAGTTTGGGTCCATGTTAACTTCCTGTCAGCTGATGTCATTCACATACACTGCAACAGGAAATAAACTGGGACACATTTAGAATGTTTACATTTAAAAGAGTGTAATGGTCTAAATATTGTATATTTATGACATCACAAATGGACAGAAATCCTAACAGCTTGTTTCAAACGCACAATTTATGAATACGGGCTGTATGTATTTCTCCGTATATTGAGCATTTGATAGTTTAACAGTATTTATATAGCACTTAAACCAGCTTTATAATGTAAAAGACCTGAAAATCTCAATTTTTACAATATGGGATCTTTAAGTTTAAATGATAGATGTACATGCAATATTTTCTGCCCAATCTGTATAAATTATTTGCTAAATTGATAACTACACTTCAAATAATTAGGTGCTTTTTGACCTTTAAATGTCTGGTTTCTTTTTTTAGACCCAAAGAGCAGAAACCTCTGTATTCCTTCAGCACAGTCACTAAGCTACCCAACAATGTTAAGATCAGCCAAATGGACTCCAATCTGCCAGGATCTGCTGCACGGCAGCACTATCTGAGCCAGTCACGATACTTGCCAGGTAAGACCGCATGACTAACAGCCAATCTGGTAATCTTTATTATTGGAAAGAAGTCACCAACAAGCAATCTGTCCATTCTCTTTATGGTTTTGCATCATTGAAAATGTGTTTATATGCTTTGTTTTATCGGTGTCAGGTGATTTATTGTCATGCATACTGACACAGGGACACCTAGTGGTTTAGAGGGGTTGTCCACTAATGCAAATGTCATTAAATATTGGTCATTAAAACAAGGCATCGTCCTCATAGGCATCATCACATTCACCTGGAGCCACCTGATCAGCCAGATTTCATAAAACATGGAGCAACATGATGATTTGTACTCTTGATTTTTCATCACATAATTTACGTTGCTTTCAGGGTTAATCGGCAAGAATCAGACTTCTGGAGAGAAGGAGCTGAGTGGTATGACGCTGCGGGACCTGTGGGAGAACTCCTCCAACACTGTAAATAAACCGCTCGCTCCTATCGGAGGAGGTTTAGCTGTCACCAGAGCCAACGCAGGTGAGGACCAATGTCTAATGGAGAGGTGTTAAAAGGTTTGATAAGGTGTGTGGAGTGGACGGGGCTCGGGTTTCCGGATTTCACTAACGTGTTAAAGAAATGATATCTAACAAAGCAGCTGTCAACAGCTTGTAGAGCTCCTATGGTGTAGAAAGGCATTGAATGACTTGTGTTCCAGGATATTCACAAGCAAATTAAGGGTTCTTTTAATGCAAGTATCCTGTTATATTTGTCAGTCCTGATTCGTCAGTGAATATTTCACTATTTTTCAGTGTTTATTTTACCCCTCACTTGAAAAAAAATGTTTGAAATAACACATTTTACACACTGTGGACGTACACTGTGAACCTCACAGTGAAATATGCAGATCCAAAGACAAAAACACCGCAACTCTTCCAACAAAAATAATCTTTTTGTGAATCTATAACTGAGCTAACACAACAACATTAACCCTAGGCTTCTTATTCAGAGCTTCTCATTTTGCCATGCAGTGGAAACCTGGCGACTGTCAGTGTCACCTCCTGTTACATAATATGACCCCGTCCACTTCGTGCCACAAAGGCACTAAATGCTAATGATGCAGCTAATGCCTCCTGATCAGTAGTTATGGAGCCATTGACACAGCAGCGTTAGGAGTGAGCCTAAGTGTCTGTGACTTTAGAGAGGGGAGACCTCTATGAATCATTTGTCATGTAGACCGACACACAATATGGCTCCCCGTTGTGCTCTCTTCTTCTTCTGTCTCTTTTACCCTGCCTCTGCCTTTCCATTGCTTATTCATGAGATTAAGACCGTCGGTGTAAGATCAAGTGTTCCTTAAATGGTCCTCAACTGCACCCCCTGCTCATTTGTGCCACCTCCCAGCACTCACACACACAACGTTTGTTTTCATACACCTAATGAATACACCTCATGATTGTATTTTTTCATTAAAATTAAGAAAAAGTATCTTTTGTTCTCTCTTTTCTGTTAACTTTAGAGACGCAGCTTCATCTGTGCTAACATCTACATGATATTTCTCTTCTCATTTCTATTTTTTCTTCTTCCTCTTTCTCTCTTGATTGCAAACATATCTCCTCCGACTCTACTTTTCTGGTGTGTGACTAGAAGAGAATGCCTCTAAATCTGAGGATAGCCCACCAGGGAAAACTGTCGTTAAAGAACGAATACTGGAGAAAATCGATCTCTCCAAAGGTATTTAATTGAGATGTCTTCATGTGAACTGTTTTGCTGTGTTTCACAGTTGGAAGCAAACGCTGTAAATGTACTTAAATGTAAGCTATTTTGTGTATAAAACATTATAGTTAGTGTGTTGGCTGATGCAACAAGCTTCAGGTATTCAAGCCAGCGACTTAACATGCGAAAGAAACCAGCTGCTAAAGGCCCCCGCAGGAGATGAGGGTACAAATACACAGTTTAACCCAGAGAACTAAGAACCCCAGTTGCTAAATAGATGTTAAATTGCACTACAACCACAACGTCTTCATAAGGGAACAATGGGGCTCTTCACTAATTACACTGATAAGCATCTGTGGCTGCTGGTGGAGCAGATCGATGGAGTCGCTGGAGAAGCTGAATGACTTCAGTCACTTGGCCTTAGTCGTTTGTTTGGGTCCTCAGCAGCTGTTGCATATGCAGCACTTGTTCACACAAATCATTTGTATCAGTAAAGCCACGTGTGAGAACATCGATTAGGTGTTTTCTTCATTTGTTTGTTTTTGTGTTTTAAATGGTGCACATTATTTTAGGTTATATGACCCCGATTAGAAGCTAAGGGTAGATGGAGGGTGTAACAATAAAATACATATCAAAATAAAATAATGAACCATGTCTTTCTCCTCTTTTAGGGAACTTTGTGAGCACCAAATACAACCTATCTGGTGGTTATATCCCCTCATTCCAGAAGAAAGAGGTGGGCTCAGTGGGGCAGAGGATCCAGCTCGCCCCGTTGGCGGGCCAGCACACAAGTGAGATTTTATTCCATCTATGTAAAGCTAAAAAAATGATTCTTGATACTTTTAGATCAAATAACCTCCCCAGTTATCTGGCTCAAATGGTTGCACTCCTCATCAAATCTTAAATAAATACTGTTTCTGTAAGAAGAACTGCTTTCTCGTGTGGTCGTCCTGACTATTCCTACTCCCTTTACTCTGTTCAGTTTCTTACTTGCCATCCAAACTCTCACTCACTGGGACTGTGTTTTCTCCTCTTCCTTCACTCTTTTCAGTCAATCTTTCTTCTTCTCCTGATAATAAAAAAGACAAATCGAAATCTGCAAAGGCCAAGCCTGTATCCAACTCCTCTTTGGGCGAAACTAATGAAGGTATTGCCATTTTATAATGGTTGCTATTAGGCTTCTTTTTAATGATTCTTGCTTGAATCCTTGTGTTGATATTTTCAAAGAAAAAAAATAGTCCTTCTGTATTGTTTACATTGTCAATTGCTTTTTTTGCTGCTAACATTATATTTATTTTGATGCTATTTAACAAAATCCTATTTTTAGCTGCTGTGAATGTGTCTTGCATCACATATAAAAAGACTTCTAGTAAAGACAGATAGCTACTGTATATATTGGAGATAGACACACTGACCGACTGGCATGTTCCTTCAGATTACGACGGCTGGAAGAGGAGGGCTGACAGGACTCAGATGAAGGGCAGCAGCTACTCAGCCCTGGGGAAAACCTCTGGGAATCTCCTGACCAGAGCTCCTCCCGTACAGCCCGTACACGGCAGGGTGGACTGGACATCCAAATACGGAGGAACTCGGTAGTTCAGAAAGAACTGTACAGCTTCTCTTTGGCTAAGGAAGATAACCCTAATCAAGAGTTTTAAGCGCACTCAAACCTGGAGGAAATGCTGTATGTTCTCTGAAACAAAATCCATTGTGGAGGTAGCTGGTAGAGGACAAAACGTAGTCACAACAGATGTACATCCCACGTTCTTCGAGGAGACATTTTTCATGCCAAAATGGCATCATTGTGTTTCCAGAGATGTAACTGTAAATGTGCATGGAGTCTCCATGTTTTTGGAGATGACGGTTGCCATGACGCAGAACCAAGACTGATGCCGTCTGCAAGACAATCCCACTGTATTCCTGAAGGATCCAGTGTGAGCCAATTCTTCTGTTAGTGTTGTTGGGGTATTCTGAGTAGGATTTTAATTGTAGCGTAGCTTTTCATTTTTATACTCGTCTAGTTTATGATCATTGTCAAGTATTGTTTTACTACGGATGACAAAGCATAACATTTATTAATACCTCCTCCAATGCTATGTCCCCCTCTGCTTTTATTCTCATAAAAAATTGTCAGTGTAACAGTTACAAAAATACTTCAACTTACTCTGTGTACCGTTAGACACCTCTTTGTATTATGTAACTGAACATTTTGTAAACCTTTTATACAAATAAATATGAAAGTTCATAATGCATTTGTTCAAAAAAGGACAAGACAACCATTCCTATTATATAAACAAGGTGCTATATTTCACCCTCAAATATACTTTTTTTTTTTTTACAAAAATGACATTAACAGTAAATGACAAGTGCTGACAGGCTGCTCCTGAAACAAAAGATGCGGGTACACATCTTTACTCCATCAGGACTCTTGGGGTTTCTGGAGCAACGCCATACTAAGCTTCCCCACCATCAGAAGACTGGAACAAGACAAAAAAAAAGGAAATATCACATCCCTGTTCTTGACTTTTAGATCAGAGAGATATAGATTTTGAGTTCAGAGTAGGAGTGATCATCTGGGATAAACAGTAAACAGACACATTGGAGACATTATTTATCAAGTACATAAACCACCACACCCTGTTACAGTCATCCTTATCAGAAATCCTCGTTACTTCACCTTGAATGTGTTTACACATGTAAAAATGAGTTCAAGTCATATGAATTGTATGAGATGGATATACCTTGCTCCAGCCATCAAGCCCGCTGGCATGAACTTCCTGGATCCGTAGAACCTCTTTCCCATGACGCCAGTCAGAGCTCCTGATGTAGCTGGAAGACACCGTAAGGTGGGTAAATGTCAGTGGAGGATACAGACACATTTATATATCCCCACCCCGTGCAACACATTATACACCAAATACAGTAAGGTATACCAACCGAGGGACACCCAAATATTTTTGGGGTCATTGGAGATCTGGTAGGCCCCAAAACCTGCGAGGCCGCCGAAGAGAAGACCAGCAGCGAGGGAGGGGACGCTGCCTTAAAGAAACAACACACAGCAGATCAACACCTTTAGTCAGTTTAATGTTAAAAAATGGCTGAAAGACAGACCGCCATGTTGTCATTAAGGCCTGATATATATCCTATAGGTGTATTTATCAATCTGGATTTATTGTTTTATATAGTTATATTTTCATTAAGGTCTTATATATGTCCTATAGGTGTATTTATTAATGCCAATTTATCATTTTTTATATTGTTATTGACATCAAGGCCTGATATATATCCTATAGGTGTATTTATTAATGTGGAATTGACATTTTTATAGTGTTATACAGTGTGTGCATTTTATACATGCTCAGGGACAACAGATGGAAACTAGCATTGTGCTTATACCTGCTGCAACACATTTGTTGTGCACTGTCCCTGTTTTAAATAAACCAATAAATGAATGGACATCTGCACCTGATATCCACAGGAAGAGCAGTGTAGACTTGTGTGTTATGGGAGTCATGTAAAAAGATGTTATTATTAACTTTTAAAGCTCTGCATGGTTTGGCACCAAGCTACATCACTGAGCTCTTTACACCCTGCAGTGCCACCACATAACCTGAGGTCCTCTGACTTGGCTCTATACTGGTTGTACCCAGGTCTAGGCTGGTGACTAAGGGTGACAGGGCCTTTGCCATCAATGCCCCTAGACTGTGGAACAGCCTACCTTGGGACATCTGGTTAGCTAGCTCTACTACCAAATCTCTTTTAAAAACCCATTTTTTTTTATAAAAAGGCTTTTTTTTTAACTCCGTCTTAAAGGTCCTATATTATGCTTATTTTCAGGTTTATACTTGTATTTTGTGTTTCTACTAGAACATGTTTACATGCTGTTATGTTAAAAAAACAACTTTATTTTCCTCATACTGTCGGCCTGAATATGCCTGTATTTACCCTCTGTCTGAAACGCTCCGTTTTAGTGCATTTCGACGGAATGGCAACAGGATTGCGTCGCTAAGCAACAGCTTGGGTCCATGTGTACTTCCTGTCAGTTGATGACATTCACATACACTGCAACCAGGAATAAACTGGGACACATTTTGAATGTTTATGTTTAAAACTGTGTAAAGGGTCTAAATATTGTGTATTTGTGACATCACAAATGGACAGAAATTATGTCAGCTTGTTTCAAATGCAGAGTTTCTGAACACGGGCTGTGTGTGTATTTCCCTGTGGATTGAGTGTTTCAATACTTTCACAGTATTTATATAGGACTTAAGCCTGCTTTATAATAAAAAAAACATGAAAATCTTACGTTTTTTATAATATGGGACCTTTTAATGTTTAAGTTTACAAGCCTGAGGTTATCCTAATCCTACTTACTGAAGATTTCTAAAAGGTGGTGAATGTAATTGTAAACTTCAGAAAAGCAGTAATGTATAACAGAAAGTCAAACAAGCAAAGCAAACACCACATCAGCAAATATCATTATAATCTGAAAGAAAATAGTGCGGGACCTGAAAGGGCGTATATCCTTCCACCTTTTTCTACACATAAAATAGGCCTACCTGCTTTCACATAACCAATTGCTCCCCCGGATGCGATCAGGGCTGCGTATCCATATCCTACCCAATCCACAGACATGTTGGACACCTGCAAGAGCCACACAGCGTGTGAGCGAGTGAGTGAGGTAACAAACTAACCTGTGTGTAACTATTCAATCCAAACCACTTTCTTCTAGTGAACTAATACTACTTACTGATGCAAAAATACCAAAAGGATTGTGTGAGTGCTGCAACACAGAGCTGTTACAGAACACTAGCTGAGGCAACAGAACATACAGAAACATTGTAGCATCAGATGCAGTTTTCCCGCCGTCACACAGCAGCTTTTTCATCAGAAATCGTTACATTGTGGCCCAACTGAAGGGGTGTGTGTGTCTGGTTTATTAGATAAGATTAGCAGCTGTGCAGAGCCTTAGCACAAGCATGAGGAGCACTAAGCTAGGAACACACATGCTATAGCAACACACACGAAAGCTTACAGGATATGAAGGCTACGTCATTGTTTGTATATAACAATTAGAGCTTTAAACGTCTGAAAATGTCCAAAAATTAAGCTAGTAAAAATTAAGATAGCTCCATACAACCTTGCTTCTTTCAGTTCGTCCTCTGTCACAACCAAGATAACCTGTCCTCCACCGAGCACAAATTATTGGTGCACATAACACGGCGTGGTGCCTGATGGGAAATGTAGGCTAAAAGCCCTATTGCTTGGGAGGCAGGTGCTGCGTTCATGAGAAGCGGAATTTCTACTAAAAAGAATTAATAATAAATAAATAGCCTAATAGATGGTGTTTTTTCTGACTTATATTGTTCATATTTCCGAAGATTAATATTTTTTTCAAACTTTGTCGTTTGGCCACATTGGAAAAGTAATTTTCTCCAAATGTAGATGACAGAGTACTCTTTGTCCTATTGTTATAAACACAACATTTGTGTTATTGGCCCCAATCTTTGACGCTGCACTAGCTGCTGCTGCAAAAGCCTGTTTTATGTTGTGCAAAATAAATCTCACAAGATGTGTCTTCATGAACCATCATGTTTGTGGTGGACTACTGGCCTACATGTTTTTTAAAACTACTACCCTACTACTACTGTGGACAGCGGTCGTAATTACATCATTGCACTTCAGCTTTTTTATCAACTTCCTACTGTGCTTGAACGCAGCAGTAATTTCAATCGCACCTCTTAAAGTCCTGTTAACATAAATACATGCTCCAGGAGGAGCAGTTATTTATATATGATTTATATTATCGTTTATATATTTTTTAAAGATACATTTCATTAGTCATACTTAGGTTGATCAAGCCTAGTATAGGCCTATGTTGTACATAATATATTTTCTATTTCTTTATGTTTGTCTAAGCAAACAGAAAATAAAAGTAGCAATTTGAAATTTTGAACTTGAATTTTGTGTATCTACGATTAGTAATTAACATGTTTAACATAATCATTCTATTTATTAATTTTTTTCTGTCATTCTAATTCTATTACTATTTTTATATTATATTAAAGCAATTTGCTCTTAGGGATCTCATCTATGAGGACGTTTGTTATTTTATTGTCATGAAAGTGAAATGAACTAGAGGCCTCAATGTACTGAGGGCCCACATAGCACCACAACAAGGACCTGGTTGATGGTCCTCAAACACCAGAGTGGGAACTGTTTTTATTTTTACGACCACAAGATGGCACCACAGGATCAGATTAAGTTCTGTTTTAAAGACACCAACATCTCCAAGCAGCTTTAACTGGACTTGATTTTTTTCCCCTAAATATATTTTTTGCTTTACATTCAGAGAAAAACGTCTACACAGAGGCAGGACAAAATCACTGCATCGGAATGTGTGTTTCCAGTTATTCACCTTTGTTGGGTGATCACCGTGAAAATGGTGCAGGTTTTAGTTTTGGAAGTGTGGTTAAAGTTCATGAAGAAAGACAGGTGGATAAAGGTCAAAAAGAGGGCTCAACTAAGCCCAATGAATGTCATATATATAAGTTTTGACCCAAATGATAAACAAACCTGACATTTGCCTGAATTCTGGACATATTTTATATTTCACTAAATTTGCACATGATCCCTTTTGACCACCTGCTTTTTTTTTTTTTTTTTTTTTTATTTTATTTTAGACTGGCATTGGTTTGGCAGTTCCACTTAACTGGAATGCTCACATGCGCACACATTCTCATTTGGTTTCAATTACCTGCAATATTGTTTTAAATCCACAGGCTCTGCTCCTGAAGCAAGGTGGCGCTAGAATACAATTTATCTTCCTCGGTTTAAGCAGCGTCTCATAATACAATGGGCCTGAAACCTTCTCACTCAACAGACACCGATTTCATGATCACACGGAGCTACTTCTGTAACTGCTTTGAGTACTGGTGATGGTTTACTGTCTTCAGCAGTCAGGAACAGTCCAGCTGGAGTCTGCAACCAAACATATTTGCTGTAATCAGTGGGTGCTGGTACATCCCGGTATGATTTAATGCAAAAATAAGTGAAAGTATATAAAAAAAAAAACATTACTACTTTGCAGTTAAATCATTAACAATTTTTTTTATTCCAACAGGAAGAGTAAATAATGCTTTGAAAAAAGCACAACAGTATAAAATATACTCAGTGGTGGAAAGTAACTAAATACTTAAAATACAATTTTGAGGTACTCTTACTTTACTTGAGTATTTCCATGTTCTGCTACTTTCTACTTCTACTCAACTACATCTCAGAGGGAAATATTAGACATTTTTACTCCACTACATTTATCTGACAACTTTAGTTACTTTACAGATTCAGATTATTAATACAAAATATAATCATATTACAATCAAATTACACATATGCATTCCATATTTAAAACACAAATATTGACAATTTGTATATATTTTATTATTATTATTATTAGTAGTAGTAGTAGTAGTAGTAGTAGTAGTAGTAATAATGTTTTTTGTGTGTGACTCAATGAGGGCGCCCTCTATTGGCCGGCCGCCACTGGCTGTAATCTTTTCTTTAAGATCATTTTCCAACTTCTCCATAACTTGGAGGAGCCAAGGAATTAGTCCCATCATAGATTAATATTTCAAAACAACTGAGGGAGAAGGAGGAGAAAAAGCTTCCTGGAACATTTTTGTGCGTAATTACGCACGAAGATCTATTTGTATCTCAGCAGTTTTCCATTTTTGTATAACACACACGCGCACAAACGCGCCATCAAATTAATACAGAAAATAAAATATATAATAATAATAATTACAAGAACAATTACAGCAATAATTTCTTTATAATAACAATGTGTCTAAATATGAATGGCTGTATAAATGGCCTTAGGCACAGCCGTTTGCCGACGCCTATTAAACACAGCTCGCAGTTTTTAGGAAGCTGAAGGTTGCCGGGGGCCTGGTGGGTGCGATGGTGGAAGTGGTTGAAACCAAGCCCTAGACAAACAGGCTGGATATTCAAAAGGGACCCCGCTCTTGTCTGAGAGAGGAACCCACTCTCAGACAGCACTGCTTTAAAACTTACTCCTCCCTTTTAGTGCGCAGAGCCCCAAACAATATTTCTGATCCCCCTCCACCACCTCCTCCACCTCCCTCTCTTTTGTCCAGTCCTGGTGAGGTCTATATAGCTGCAGGTATTGTGTGTGCAGTTAAAATGTGTGCGCCTTTGAAGTCAAACATGAAGGCTTTGTTTTAAATATTAACACTGCACAAAAAATCTATAGATTCTATGTGGAATTATGCAATTGCAAAAAAAAAAGTGTATTTTTTTTCCATAAAAAAGTTTGTCTAATATTCTCAGTGCTTGCATTAAATATGTTTAATATAACGGTTTGATGTAGTGAGAGAGAACATCCATGCAGCCAGCGACGTGCATCGCTGTGTGCATGTGTGTGTGTGCTCCATCAGGAACTTGAAAGAGGACAAAAAGAGGTTTTTGGACTAAATGCATTTTGACCATTATCACCTATGTGAGCGCACGTGTTGCTCTCCTCTGTGTGTGTGTGTGCGCGTGTGTGTGTTGGTGTGTGTGTGTGTGTGTGTGTAAGAGACAGAGAGAGAGAGAGAGGGAGAGCTCATTCGCTATATGGCCCGAGGGGTCTACATAAGTATGTATTAGAAATAAACAGTGGATAAATAAATAATGACCCTCACAATAGCAGGGTAGCTCTCTGTGTAAGAAGAAGTAATGATGTTGGCAGTTAACCTTCAAGTTTTTTAACTTGACACAGTTTCATTTGCAGGGAGAATTCATGTTTTCTAGACAAAAACAGTGAAGAAGAGAAAAATATTTTTATCCATACATATTATCCAAATAACTTAGTATTGTTTTGGCTTTGCTCTGTTTTTAATTATCTGGCAGTTTTAGTATATTCTCAAATATATTTATTAATTATTTACCATAAATTAAGGGACACCTTATCACAAGCTAATTGGCTCTTAATGTGCACAATACAATTTTCACACTTTTTTTTTATGAACGGAATAATTTTAAATTCACCTTATGTAAAGAAATCAGTCACTCAATGAAATATGGATTTTATTTGTTAAAGACAGTTTCTTGCAAGTATAATTATTGTTGGATCTCAGAGTTTCCTCAAATAAGTATAGGCTTATAATATCAAGGTTTTTATGCGTTTTATTGTTATATGAAAACTCATTAAATTGTCATTATAGAGACCAAAGTATGACAGTTTAGGCCCATCCAGCAGCCAGACAAATCTATTTCACTTTTTTTTCCCAGGTAAGTTTCTCCTTTCTCGTCCACACCCGGAGTGAGTGCGCATGCGTCACCAGGTGGCTCGCACCGCTTTTTATGGCCAGGTGAGGCGATCCGGTCCAGGTAGGAAAAAAAAGTAAAAGGTTTACTTTGGGACCGAAGGCTCATTTGGGATAGACACGGCACCGGATCGACCAAAAAAAAAAGAAGAACACACCGAAGGCAGCAGAAGACAAAGAATGTCAATTATGGGCAAAATGGGCGAATGGCAGGTATGTGCTGCTTTAACTTTAAGACAAAGACACGGTGGTGAAAATCCATGAAAACTGTCAAAGTGTCGACTTGTTGTAGGATGAGGCTGCACAGGCACCGTGGAATCTGTTGTAAAAGAGAGGTGGAACAGCACTCTTGTGTAGTTTAGAGGCTTATAATCCGCCAGGAGATCATACATACAAAGAAGTGTTTTATTTTGGAAAGCTCTGTTTTTGCGGTGATGTAGCTCATACATGTCAAATTGTCCATCTCGGTTGTTTTTTAGCTGTGGAAACCTGAGGATCGCATGTTGTTATAGGTTGTCAGATTGTGTTGTTTTTTTTTTTATCATAAATTAGAAATGTGTGGAAACAGACACAAGATGTGGTTTTGTCAACAACAAAAAAACAACAGCCCCTTATTCCAAAAAAAAACGTCTTTGAAGTGTAACTTTTCATACTTCGCATTATATTTTTACAGCTGTTCCAAATTCGAAGTTTTCGAATTTCGAATTCGAATTTCGAGTCTCACTGAAAACCTGGCCTTGTTGTATTGTGTGAGGTGTGGAGGATTTAAGAGAAACTAAAACACTTTAGTTTCACTACTTAAAAAAAACAAAACACCAATAGACAACCAGGCCAGATCTCCACAAAAAGACACTCATAGCTGTCATTGTCAGCCAGTTTCATCGCTCTCATTCTCATTAATAACAACTGCTTGCAAAAAAAAGGGCACTCCACCAAAAATGGTAATCCAGGTTTTTTTAAACGAGAGAGAGAGAGAGAGGGGAGCCAACGCCTTTAAAAGAGCTGGCGACCTGTCTGCTGACCCACGACCCGCTGAGGTGAGGTCTCGGCCGGCGACAGGGCAGAGCCAGGCTCCCCTATAGCCGCCCATTCACATGAAACAAGGCCATGTTGTTGTGTTAATTATTTACATCCTCCCCCCCCCCAACCCTAAACCCTGCCACCCTTACAGGTAGTCAATGGACCTGTAGAGCCAGCTTCGAATGGCTCACCTTTTTAACATAACATTGAAAGAAGAATAGCCTCTCAAGGTCTCTCCACTCTCAATGGGATTAAAATAACAGTTTGGGGAGTTTAAAAAAAAAAAAGAAGTGTGTGACAGGGTTGTATTTGCATGCTGTTTTCACATCAAGTCCTAGATAGTAAAAGTCATCAATAACACACTGGGAGTCATAATAATAATAATAATAATAATAATAATAATAATAATAATAATACATTTTATTTATATAGCAGCTTTTCTTTAAAAACTCAAAGACACTCTACATAGATTAAAAAGATCATAAAACAAGGACGTTGTAAAAAAAAAAAGGATATAAAACACACAATATTAATTACACACTAAAAGCAGTTCTAAAAAGGTGATTAGTGATCTGGATGTGGACAGGTTGGTGCCGTCTCTGATGTGTTTTAATAAGCCCCAAAAAAAGTTTCTCCACAGCATTTGCTAATTTTTTTATCATACAAATTGAACTATATTGTTAACAATAGCATTTTTTTTGGAGTCGAATATGCTTTTCGACGCGTAAAAATCCACTTTTAACCCAGGTGCATGCAGGTCCCCATGCATGCATGACTATATACCCTCCTCAACAAACACACACCTCACTGAACAGTAGAAATAAGAAGCATGGTGGAGCGTCTTGCTGCTTTAGTTTTTACCTGTGCGCTGCTGTCCATTGGTGTTGTGTGTGAGCAGATGGGTTGGGAATCAAACTGCTGTTGATATGCTAATGAGGCCCTGTGCCAGTGTTATTACAGAGCTGCTCCAGCCCTTCACTTCCACCATTAGAGGGAGACCTCAGAGCGCAAGACAGACAGCAGCCCACAGCTTCAATAAAAGTAGTTTTTTCTGAGCGGGGGAGCACAATTCACTGAGTTGAAAACAAGACTATAAGGCGATACCTTATACTCAATATCCACCTCAACAATCCATGAAAATGCTTTGGAAATTAACTGATAACATTAAATATGAAGATTGCGAGGTAAGGGGCTCCTCTTTGATTCGTTTAATTTAATTTATGAAATTGAACTAATATGGATTATTTTTTAGGGATGTGTTGTATTGTTTTGATCCAAATATGTCATTTTTTTTGACAGCGAGCACATTTAATTCAACTTGCAGGATGAATAGATCCATGTCTTTTTTTTATTAATTTCATAGCTTCTTTTTTGTGTATTTGTGTAGAGTAAAATTAGAGGATATTAATTATAATAATACTAATTTGAATTATATTATTATTATTATTGGGAATAATAATATCAATGATAATAAGGAGAGAAATAATTTCGCTTTATGGCAATAACAGCTGTATTTTAGAATATTAGTTGCATGAGTAAAAATCACACCACTGATTTATTTTTTTTCCTCTTTAAATTTACATTAAAAAATATAAATCCAAAAATTAAATAACACGTGGAAACATTAAAATAATAATATACACTTACCATGCATTTTTATTAAAATTTATATTTCAACTAAATGTGCAGATGTAAGCGGTAACACACAGCCTGCTTTTATTCACTGCTCAAATGGCATGGACATTTATTTACCCTTCAGTTTTTAATTTATCTGCAATTTGAGCCGTCAGATTTCGCGTGTGTGCATGTATGTGAGGAGTGCATACAACTGAGTGATTGTTGTTATGGACATAGACAAAGTTTGGCAGTAATATCAAGGACTTGTTTAGGAGTGGAGAAGCCAGTCCAACGTGTTTTCAGCCGAGGATAGCCGGGAAACAAAAGCTGGGCACCTCCGCGTTCATGTTGTGGTGATTTTTTCTTTATTTACTGGCAATGTTTTCCACGCTGGTTGATGCAAAAAAAAAAAAAAATAGTAAAAATGTGCAGTCGAAATCCGGTTACAACCCGGTGTTTCGTAATATTAATTTTAGGCAAATTCTTTATTCATAAATAGAATAGAGACTTTATTTTCATTGTCATTGAAACAAACAACGAGAAACAGTTTAGCAGCTCTTGGCAGTAAAAGCAAAACATTAAAAGCAAACATAAAAATCAAAATGTAGACAAATAAATGGATCATAAAGTGCAGGTGCCATGATTATGGTAAAAATGTGTGAATAAGCAGGAAGGGGAGCTTTTTTAGCCGCGCGTAAAAGTTGGTGAGAGCGCGCCGGATCTCGAGCGGCCCTGCATGGCTGTCATTGACTTTTATGAATTTATTTCTCTCCGTCTTTTCCTTGTCAAAGTTAAAAGTTAGCCGGTGTGACTCTGGGCTTTTTTTTGGAGTCGAGGAAGGAAACCGGTGGATCAATTCGGAGGAGAGAAAGTAGACCCAATGGAGGGCAGCTCGGAAAACAAAGAGACGCGCGGTAGAAATGAGCCCATAACGTCGCCTGCTGGATTTTCACCCAGTTCAGAGGTGCACGTTGTTTTCCTTCCTTCCATGGCTTCTTCTCTTTCTCCTTGTCTGTGGTCCACCTCCCTTCATTCCTATGTCTTTCTTTCACTTTTGGCCCTGGGACCCTTTTAAAAATGCCCCCCTCCTCCTCCTCCCTCTCTCTCTCTCTGATTCGTCAGACGAGAGAGTGAGTGTCCCTCTTTTTGTCTCTCTCTCACTCCACTCCCTCCACAGTCTTTCTCTCTCTCCACTCCCTCTCTCTCTCTCCCTCTCTCTCTCTCTCCCCACATCTCTGATTAGATATACTGATTCCTCCTTTCAATGGACGTCATTTAAGCGCAGACTCCTTGCCTTGAGTTGCGTCCTCCAGCTTTCCGAACCATTCTTTTTTCCTTATTATTAAGTATTCCTGTGATATTAATAGTCATGAGTGCGTTCTATTAGGAGTCCAAGAGAGGAAGACGAAGAAGAAGAAGCGGCTCTTTTTTTGCTAATATGAGCTCTTGAAAGCGAGTGGACTGCAGCACTGTGATAGAGAGAGAGCCAGGAGAGCAAGAGGGAGAAAAGAGGGTTTACCAAGAGAAACTTTTCGACCCAAAAATCCGCCGAATATCTGCATTTTTTTAGACCCACATGAAGGGCAGCTGGGATCTAACCGTTTATTTCTGATGGATTATCGTCCTGCTTCTGTGGCACATATCTGATCGCCGGGGTCCATCGTGATCTTTCAGGAGAGAAAGAGTCTTTTTCGGGGGGCTACTACATTTTTTTTGTTTTGCTGGTTAATTCCCCCCACCCCACCACCAAAACACGCAAAGTGTTTTTGAACTGATTATTCTTTTTCTTTGAGTGGGCAACCAAAAAATCCTTTTGAAATGTTAGTGCACAGTTTTTCCGCGATGGTAAGTTGCTTCAACCGTGTCACTTCGAATTTTGTTTGCATTCAAGATTCTGTTCTAAGATTCTGTTCTAATGTTCCCTTTTTTTTTTTTTTTGCTGGATAATGTCTTGCATGCGTAAAAGCAGTGGCACACCTTTGGAGAAGTGTTGAAATAATACTCGAGTTATTTATTTATTTGGGGGGCATTTCCACCTCCGGAATTTCGATGTTTTTTATTTGATTATTTTACTTTTGTGCGTTTTATTATCATGTTATTTTTATTTCTAAAACTTTGCGTACACGTATTTGAAATTCGTTATTGTTTTGAAATCATCCAGGATCAATTATTCAGATAATAATAGGTTACAGATTCCACACTTGGTCTAATTCCTGTCAGGGCCATATTTTTAATAATGCCCCAGCAGTTAAAACAAAGAGAGGAAAATGCGATCATGTATGGTTGTGTGTGCTTCTAAAAATGTATTTAAAACACTTTTCCTTTCTGTCCTTCCTCTACCAGGACCGTCACGACGGCACCAGCAATGGGACAGCCAGGCTACCTCAGCTGGGCGGCGTGGGCCAGAGTCCCTACACGAGCGCTCCTCCGCTCTCCCACACACCCAACTCGGACTTCCAGCCTCCGTACTTCCCCCCGCCCTACCAGCCCATCTACCCGCAGTCTCAGGACCCGTACTCGCACGTCAATGACCCGTACTCCCTCAACTCGCTGCACGCCCAGCCGCAGCCGCAGCACCCCGGCTGGCCTGGCCAGAGGCAGAGCCAGGAGAGCGGCCTGCTGCACCAGCACCGCAGCCTGCCGCACCAGCTGTGCCGGGAGTACCGGAGAGAAGTGCTCCTACCGGGCCACGGTCTTGATTCGGGACTGTCGGACTCTATCCCCATCCATGGAATACCTCACTCTTTAGACGACGTGCAGGTGAGGCAGCTTTTTTACCTGCAGTCTCTCTTTTTGTTGTGGGCTTAACAAAAAAAATATAATAAAAAGGGTAATATTATTGTTATTATTATTAATGTCAGGCACAGCTGGTTACCAATACTAGTATATTTTTGAATTCATAATATAATTAAAAATAATAACTGTTATTTTTATTTTAATATAATTATTAGTGCTATTTGTTCAAGCACCCTGCCTTTCATAATTATTTTAATATGATTAGGATATTAGTAAAAGTAGTTTTTATCATTGCTATCTTTAAGGATGAAACGCATCAAATTGGTTAGTAGACATTTTTTCCTGCCTGAAAAAGGAGCATGAAATTATTATTATTATTGTTATTATTATTATTATTGTTATTATTATTAATATTATTATTATTATATATTTTATTTCGAATAAAACAGTACAATGTAACATGGTTATTTCCATTTATGAAATATAAATTCCAAAACATTAAACATAAAAAAATATTGTAGTTGCCAATTTTGTAGTTGTCGATGTGTTTTTGTTTTTTTTCTCAATATTATCACTTAAATCTAATTAGATAAGATATAAAACAAACAAACAAATAGGCCTATACGCCCGTATTTCTACACGGATCTCTTCATGACTTTATTTGATTTCCCAGTTTAAAAACAGATGAAGCTCTCGCGCGTTCTCTGCATGCGAACAATAACACTATAATACACTAACAAGAGAATTGAGTTTTGGTGGATTGAGTTTAGGTAATAAACTGCGATTACTGAAGATTGCATGATAAATGAGCGCTAAAATTGTCAATAACCCCTCATCATTCTTATTTAGAGCATTTCTTCTCCAGTTTTTAATCAGAAACAAACACCAATAATCCTCTAATTAGTTCATAGGCCCTTTAATAGGCTGCGCCGCCCGTAATTACTATCCAATCTAGATTAGAAGTTTCCTTGTGAGTAGAGCCAATATGAGGGCGAAATTAGGTCAGGATTATGGGGCGACACAGCTTCGTTATTTAAGTCTGTGATCTGGTGTAATATGCGTCCATCAGTGGTGGAAACCAGCTGAAAACACATCATGGACAATAATAACAGGTATATGGGCCTCGAGAGCCTCCATGTTGGGTGATTGTTGGCCGCTAATTGTGTCAGGCTTTGTTCGTGCACAGCATCCTGAGTTGCATTTCACTTAAAGGCTGATATTTTTGTGCTAAAATTTTTTTTTTTTTTTTGCATTTGTGTCATAGTCTGTTGATGATCAAGGAATTCACATTCCCGACCAGACTGTAATTAAAAAAGGTAAGCAATTTTCCTCCGAGATATGTCATGCATGTTTCTGCAAGCTGCACAGTGTGGCTCTACACACACACACACACACATGCATATACACACACACACACACACCATTCACCATTCTGCTCCAGAGAACTCGATGCAATGCGGTAATGCCTGACTGATCCTAATACGCAGTAGCCTATTTTTCATTACATGGTTTCCAAGTGCATCAAACTGGCTGCACCTTTTTTTTTTTTTTTTCTCTTCTCCTCTCTCTCTCGCTGATGGAATTTACTGTCAGCGTTTCAGAAGCACAGCGGGGAGATGAGTAGAGCTGGTGGGCTTTGTAGGCCTCCGTGGTATTGATGGTCAAAGATGCAGCAGGCCCTATATAGACGATCATCCTGGCACTTCAGTGGTGAAAGCCAATAGCTGCAATCACACTGCATGGTCAAATTTAAAATGGAAGTTGGTGGATGGAGCCTATAGTGTGTGCAGGGTGATACTCGGTCATTTAAGGGAGAGAATCAAAGCGATGGATTATAATATTTATTTGCTGATTTATACATAATACAACATGAAAAGCCTTTTTTTCATGGCCATGTTTCAAAAAGCGTTGTGTCAGGTCAAATTAGAACTCACTCGACAAAGATATGGGGCGATTTTTCTTTCTTTCTTTCTGTCTTTTTTTTCTCCCATTCTCTCTATTTTGAGTCTGTCTATCTGCGCATCAACATGATAATTGGCTTCTTATATTAGTAATCTCAAGAGTTCGTTTAACTCCTATTGTCTCTATTATAGGCTCCCCTGAGCCATTAATGTCACAAGTGATCTATCCAAAAGGCGCACAGTCCCCCTTTGTCTCCGGTTACTGCGCACCACCAAAACGGCGTAAAAAAGCCCACTAGTGATGAGAATCCCCCCCACTATGAAATCACATACACGGGCGATTTTTGCTGGATACCGAGGATATGTCAAAATAGGTATACCAAATCTCGCGGTTGGTTGGTTGGTGTGGCTGCTATTGTGCAGAGAGTCGAGCCATGGTGCGTAAAAATAGACTGCACAGATACTGGAGATACTGAACGAGATGAATGGAATTTTGGAATATGGAATATTCCAAATTTTGTACAAGCCCAATATATAATCCTGATGCTACTGATTCCACACATATTATAAATATTGCTGTTATTATGACTATTATTGCCATATAGGCCTCTATTAGTCGCTTTTCTCTGCATGTCCTTGTTGCTGAAAGTGTACACATGTGGTGCTAAACTCTAA